>PISW01010579.1:14526-48588 GCA_004023785.1 Mungos mungo | reverse complement strand
TTAATTCAACAAAGCTTCAAGTTCCCACGAGAGGACGGCCAGAACCAAAGTCCAAGAAGGGTGTTTTAAAAATCATTTAGACACAAATTTTTATTTTTGTTTTACCTTAGGATGTAAGTGTTTACAGGCTAAACATAGTTTTGTTTTGTAGAGAAAACTTAATGGTTTCAGAAATGCATTAATGTTTAAAATATATGTAAATCAGGGAACAGAATCTTTTACCCAACATCAGAGAGCTTTAAAATGTAAGCGTTTCAAATAAAAGCTAATACATTTTTAATCAATCTAGTCTCAAGTAAACACAGTCTCGGAGCATTTTAGGAAAGAAAACCTTGTATGATGAACTCTCCATTTCTGCCAATATGTAACAACTAAAGTGATGTTTCGTGTAAGAAGATGGTGCCATGTTGTAGAATTTCATGTGTGCGCCCCCCTCCAAAATTGGGGACATAAGTAGAAAAAACTTGTAGCATGGAGTGTTTTCTTTTCCCGAGAAAAATCTCAACTTTTCCATTCCAAAATAAATTCCAAATGAATAGTGAAGTCTTGACCCAGAAAACGAGGGCAGAAACACTAAACAAATCCAGGGGACAAGCGGGCGCTGTCTAGTATTCGGGCATGTTCCTGTTTCCTGAGCTGAGGGGCCGCTGACCTGGCCCCCGATGTCACGGGGACCAAGGAGTGTGCGTTCCGCCAGGGGCTCCACCACCGGGCTCCCCGGGGCCCGAAGGAAACTCTGGTAAGCAGACTTCGCAGACAGCCGGCAGGCACCCGGTCCAGGCAGCCCGGTGCCCGAGGGCCAGGTTGTCCTCACCGCTGCCGGGAGCCCGCCGTCTCCCTGTAAATGTCACCCAAGTCTCCCCACTAACATTCAGATCAAGTTTCTTCCACAGAATGGGAAAGCCATTAACAGGGGAAATTAGAAGTTTATCTTAAACAGCTGGTCGGAAGCCTTCCTGTCCGTCAGGGTTGAGAAAAGTGACTGCCCCGAGACCCTGGTCGGTGACCACGAGGCGTCAGGAGCACGGCCCTCTAACTGAAGTCCTCCAGGTGTGTGCCAGGTCGGCCCCAGGGGGGCTTCCCGTCTGTCGGCCTCCCGCGCTTTGAGCCCCTCGTGGCCAGGCTCCCCGCGGAGTCGTGGTGGGGCAGAGGCCCAGAGCGGCAGCTCGTCCGGGCTGATGGTAAAGAAGTGGCTTTCTGGGTTATCCCAGTACCGGTGACAGATGCCCGAGCCAGGGGCGCAAGAGGACAGAGGAATCCTTCTGTACAGGAGGTGACCCAGTGCCCAGCTCCACGCATCTGCCCACCAGGGGGAGGCGCCGAGACTCGGGAGGGGCGAACATACGGTCCCTGGGAAAGTCTGGGGCTCGGGGTTCAGGCTCAGTGGACTTGGCCCGCCTGGCGGGCGGTGAGTCCTGTCCGCTCGGAGATTTCCCCAGTGTCACCTGCTCTCCCAGGACTCCACACCAACAAGAGTGCGATGAGGCTTTTTGGTTTCTTTGAACCTAGATTTCAATTAAGTTTCCAGTGCCCGGGATAACACCTAGGGGCTCAGTGACTTTGACTCAGGTCATGATCTCAAGGTCCGTGATTTCAAGGCTCTGCACGGACAGCGTGGAGCCTGCTTGGGATTCGGGCTCCTCTCTCTTCGCCCTGCCCTGCTCACGCAGGCTCTCTCTCAAAACAAATAAACTTAAAAAAAAAAAGAGTATCTCGCTCGCGAGGCAGGATCCCCCGGGGGCTGCCCTGCCCCTGCAGCTTCTGCTTCACCCCCACGTCCTCAGCTGCCGGCCTGCCCACTCACCCCTGCGCTCCGGGCTAAGGTTCCTCGGCACCGAAGAGTCTGGGGGTTTGAGTGGTGGTCCCCAAACAGGTGCATGTGTCTTAACCCCCAAAAGCTGTGGGTGGAGCCTTCCTTGGCAAAGAGGCTTTAACAGATATAAGCCTTGACATGAGGTCATCTCGGATTGTGCAGGGGGCCCCTGGGCAGTGACAAGGGTCCTGACAGGAGGAAGCATGGGGATGTCTGAGACAGACCGAGGAGGACACGTGTGACTGTGGAGGCACAGAGAGGGGGCCACGCAGCCAGCGGGCCAGGGACGCAGACAGCCCCCAAAGCTGCACCCAGGACGATCCACACCCTCCCCCGCGGCCCCTGCCGGTGCCTCCATTTTGGATGTCTGGCCTCCGAAGCCACGAGAGTGGATTTCTGTTGCTCTGAGCCCCCAAGTTCATGGTGATTCGTTAGGACAACCCTCCGCAGCTAGTACAGAACGCTTCGCCCCAGGCTGGGTCCCAGCTGTCCCTGTGCGGGGCCACAGCTCGCTGCCTGGCTTGACACGGACAATCTCCTTCCCAGACTCAATAGCATAAGTGAGAAGAATTGCTTGAATTAAGGTGGGGACACGGTCTTCGGTCAGCCCCGGGCATTCATGAGGCGCCCCCGTCTGAAACTCTCCCCGTGCCCATGTGGGCTGGTGTCTGCCCACCACCCCAGGCCCACAGCCAGCCCTAACTCAGGCCCGGAGCGACTCCCGTGCGCTGGCCGGCCGCCTGCCAGGACCCCCGCCCGGTCCCGGGCACCTCGCGGTCCTGCTCGGCCTCGCACAGAGCCTGCCGGCGGCTTCACGAACATCCCCCCCGAGGGGCACACTGTGAACATGCTGTGCCTGAACAATCCGGCTGAGACCACGGAGTCCCCACGTGTGGCCCCTGGCGTGCTCCCAGGCAGCGGGCTCCGTGGTGGGGGGTCTGTTTGGCCCGTCCCTCGGCCCCCCTACTGGGCAGCGACACCTGGACCTTCAGTGATGTTTGGAGGAGGAGCTGGCGTGGGAGCCCGCCCCACTGCCTTGGGGAAGGAAGGACCTCTAAGAGGAGACTGTGTCAGGGTCAAATCCATGCATGCGCGAGGGAGGGGGCAGGGGTTGGAGGGACACAGCGCCAGCCACCGAGACCGAGGGTCTTTTCTTCAGAAACAACTGCCCTGTTCCTTGGTTTGGAGGATCATTAGGAATTCTGTGTGCACACCTCAAGTCCTGAATAATGAACCAAACCATCCTGGTGTGATAGATTTTTTAAATGAGCCATTTGCATGCTGTGATTAATCAGCCGTCCCTGGGGGCTGGAGCGGGGGAGGCGCCGGGAAGCAGGCTCGCGCCCTCCGCCCGCCCCGGCTCCGGGCCGCGGACGCCGCAGACGCGCCAGAGGGGCCGCCCTCCCCAGGGAAGCTGCTGGGCCGAGGCAGCCTCGGGGCGTGGACGAGCATCGAAGGGCAGGGCACGGTGGCCAGGCCTCCCAGGAAGCAAGCGGCCAGCACTGCCACCCTCCGGGTGTCCCTGCTCCGGGGACAGATGTCCTCTGCTGGGGGCTGCGTCCTCCAGGGCCTCTCATGGCCCCAGGCTGGTGCTGGCTTCCCGACCCTCTGCCCAACTACCACCCAGGCCTCTCCTGAGCAGGACACAGGGCCCGGAGATCAGGGTGCCCCCCAGTGGCTGGGCCAGATGACCACCACTCTGGCCTGAGGCCACAGGGAGACCAACTCCACCTTCAGGCAGCTAACACTGGACAGTTGTCCCTGAGACATGGACCAAGGCCAGACCCACAGATAGGGAAGGAGCCAGGGCCTGGCCTCAAGTGGGGGTGTCTGGGAAAGGGGGTGTCTGGGGCAGAGTTAGAGCGGAGCGTGGCCTGTGGTCCTGGGACTTGTCCCCTGGGCGAGACCCACGCCACAGTGTCCCCAGGTGGGCAGGAGCAGGGCCGACCTGTGCCTCCGGGCAGATTTGCACAGCACACGGCAGGCGACCAGGGTGAGGGTCCCAGCGCCCATCGCCTGCCCGGGGCCGTCGGGTCAGACGTGTGTGCGGGGTCTCGGCTGAGAGCCCCTCCTGCTGCCGTGCGGGTGGGACCGGGCGCTGCAGGAGAAGGTGCAGTGGCCTCAGCCTGAGAAGCCACACAGCTAAGACACCCAGATAGACCTACGAGCACATTTTAAACCATTGATCAAAGCAAAACACTGCAAAATACCCTGGAAGTGTAGTTTTTCCCTTCCCCTGAGCACGGCATTAACTGGAAGCCTTGCAGAGGAAGCCACATCACAGCCCGGAGACCGTGATTTCACAGACGCTGGCCTGGAGAGGCCGGGGAGGCCGCAGGGCCTCGAACCTGACGTGACCCACCAGGGATATTGGGGGGCCGAGTGACATTTCCTCGTGCAGGCTCTGCGGAGAGGGGCCACAAGCCCAGACCCGCCCTCCCCGCGAGTCCACAGGCCGCCCTGGGGAGGCCGCCGGCCGTCAGGCCTTGTGGGCAAGTCTGCAGCCTGCGCGAAGTCCTGGACCCAGGAGCTGGTGGGGAGCAATGGTTTCCTTCATCCCCTCACACAGGTCTGCTGAGAGGGTCCTGGGCAAGGCAGGGGCCCCGGCCCGCCTGCGGGGTCTCCAGCGGTGGGGAATGGAACGATGGGGCACGTGTGGCTAAGGGGAGGGGGGCCGTCCTGGAGAACAGGGGGTGTGCGGCCCGGAGCCGAGACGGGACGGGCCTGGGAAAGCGGCCAAGGAGGAGAGTGCACCGGACTTCAGGGCGGCAGGACTCGCTCCGTCACCCCGTCGCTGTGTCCACCCTCTGCAGGCATGACCGCCGTGCCAGAGCCGTGGTGACTCTGGCTGCCAGCTGCTTGTCCAGCAGCGTGGGGGTGTGAGCCAGACAAGGCCGCCCTTGGTCCCACACAGGAGCTGGGCAGGCTCAGAGGTCTCCGCTCCAGACCCCAGGGGGCCCAGCCCAGCACCATCTGGGACACAGTTCAACAGAGCCCCGCTCCCTGGCCATCAGGTTTTCTGTCCCTGGACCCACCCCCAAGCCCAGAGCTGTGGGGTCGCAGCCAGAATGACAGGAGAGTCTCAGCCCCCGGGAGAGCCGGCTGTGGCCCACGCACCCGTTCACGCTGGCTGCCAGGCAGCTCCGCGTGGGCCCCCAGCGCTCGTGATGGAAGGCACCCCTCACCTGGACTCTTCAGGCCTCTGTAATGAGCAAAAGGCATCTTCTTGCCTTGAGATGTTCTCAGACTTACGCAGGAGAAATTCTCAAGCCACAGCTTCTCAGAGTCCAGAGGACCACTGCCCTCATGCTGTCCAGCGCCTGGGGTTGGTCACCATGTGGCCTGAGATGGGGCACTGGTCCGACCCCCACCCTGGCTGGCTCCTCGGTGCCGACCTGAGCACGGATCTTGCCATGAGCAAGTCACAGCCAGGCCTGCCTCTAGAATGTCTCTCCCTTCCCTGATGCGTTCTCTGGTCTTCAGGCTGAGCCTGGGGCTCTGAGCACCGTCGCCTGAATGCACCTGGGCCTGGCTTGCCCAGGCCGTCACCCCACTCCTACCGTCTGCCCCCGACTTGTCTCACAGGCAGTGACAAGAATGCCACTTTGGGGTCAAATCAGGGGTCACCTGTCTTCTGCCCCCTGTCCACTCAGTGATCCCATACTGAGTCAGTGAACCTCAGAAAATGTGGGGGAAACCCCAGCACCAGCTATGATTGGAGTGACAGCCAGGGAGGCCCCGGGGTGCCGTCCGGGAGTCCTCTCCCTCCTGCCTCCGGGTCGAGTGCTGTGGCCTCGCCCCTCCAGCAGCCACCGGAGACGCCTTTGCCCACTGGGCAGAAACCACACTCACTGCGCGCTGGAGCCCACGCGCGGGGCGGCCCACGTGCGGAGCGTCCTGGGCACTCCTAAGGATCGCGTTCTGTGTAAAAACCAAGAGAAAGAAAAAAATCCAGGACAAAGCAGACCGTTAGCCACTCTTACGTGGGAAGTAGTTTTCTGAAAAGATTCGGGACCGCCATGCAGTGTCCGTCGCGGTGTGGTTCCATCTCGCTGGCCGACGCGCCACACCGAGCTCAGCCGCCGACTTTCTGCGCCTCGTCAGCCATCGGCCCGCTGGGGCGGTGAGGAGGAGTCAGGCCCCGCTCAGAAGCCACTTTCCCCCGGTGGTTTCAAGGCGGCTTCAACAGAAGTGCTTCCAGGAGCCGTGGCCCCTTTTCCGGGCGAGGATGACGTCGGATGAGTGCTGCTGACCACACGGCGCGGGCCCCCGGACTGTGGCCCCCCGCCGGGAGGTGGACGGCACCGGGCCGGGCTGGGGCAGAGTGCTCGGCTCCCAGGACCACCGCCGGTAACGTGCGCCAGCACTTTTCAGGACTGACTGAGCAGGCAGGTGAACACATGGGGGTTGGTGCAGGTGCAGGGTCCCGTCCCCCTCCCGCCGGGCCCCCCAGCCGCCCTGGCTGGCTTCCAAGCAGGCTGGCTAATGCCAGAGGGTGCCAGACACAGTGCCCCCGTCACGCTGGTCTGTGCCTCGGGGTGCGCCTGGGGACAGCACCACGATCCCACGGCCTACGGTCAGGTTCCCTGTGCCGGGTGGCCTGGACCCTGACCAAGGGGACATGCCCTCATCTGATTCGCCCTCCACCCTGTCCCTCACCCACAGGAGGCCCGTCTGGAGGGCTGACAGCAGCGCATGGGAACGGCTAGTTCAGCGCGCTGACCCTGCCCTCCGCCACAAGCCGGGTCCTAGCCGCGGCCTCCGGGCTGGGGGCCCGCCTGTGCATGCTGGTCTCGCCACGTCACACAAATTTAGACTTTTTCCAGTTTGGGCTTTGCTTTGTTGATGAGAAGAGAGCATCTTTAAATGAAAACAGTTTTAGCAAATTAAGTCCAAATTAAGGGACAAAACATTGAAATTAATAGTTTAGTCTGTTACGCTGTTCACTAGCCAGACTAACAGAATCTGTAGCCGGTGGTCGGGGCTGCGGCCGTGGAAACGCCCGCGGGAGGGCCTATGGGAGGGACCCCACCTGCTCCCGGAGACCCAGTCCAGGAACGAGGGGGGATGCGGTGGCCAAGGACCCCGTCACAGCAGAGATCTGGCGAGTTCACGCATCCGGGCACAGAGGCTGTTTTCTCCCGGGAGGTCAGTCCAGAAGGGTCTGAGCAGCTCCTGGGAGAGTCAGCTCATCCTGGGGAGCCTCCCGCAGGTGTCCCCAGGTGACCCCCAGGTGTCCTCACCAGATTCCCCCTCCAAGGGACCCCCCAGGTGTCCCCCTTCCAGGTGCCCCCCCAGGTCTCTAGCTGTTCTCCGTCTGATACGTCCTTTCCACGGGGCTCCATCCGCACCGCCCAGTGCGGTCTGTGAGAGCCGTGGCCAGAGGCCGCTGGTCAGCCTCCGCCTGGGCGCCTGCAGGGGCCACCCCAAGCCCCCCGCGAAGGCGGAGGTCGCGCTGTGGGATCTGCTCCGCTGTCAGAGGTGGGAAGGCGCCCGGGCCACACAGACGTCCATGGGAGCTGCAGCCGCTCCGGGGCCAAGTTCTCACCAACGGCGCGCCCGCTGCGCAGCCTGCACACAGCCCTGGGGGTGCAGGACGCCTTCCTTCAGGTGGGAAGCCCCCTGTGCGTCTCCCGCCGCTGCCCACGTGGCCTCGGCCCCGTCACCCAGCACCCCTCCCTCCTTTGTATTTGGTGGCTTCTCTGGCGGGATTTGTGCAGACATCTCTCTCTGAACGAGACTTTGTGTGCCCCTGGCCTGTGTGGGGACGATATTTTAGAGATATTGTGACAAGTGTGTTGATATTTGTTGACAGAGCTGCTCACCAGTGACGCGTTGGGGTTCTCTGCCGTGAGTCCCAAGCCCTGGGGGTCGCTGCCCTACCCTCAGGCATCCCCGGCACGGCTCCCGTGGGCTTGCAAGGTCCCCGAGCCGCCAGCTCTGTCCGGGTTTTCCTAGCTTGAGGCAAACAGTGTGGCCCCGGGGTGAATGTTGACAGAGGGTCACAGCTGCTGCGCATTTCCTCACCCAACTCTGTGAACGACCCCAAACCAGCGGCCCGGGCCGGGACCACGCGTGGGTCAGGGCACAGGTGACAGCGCTTTGTTCAGTGCTCAGGCCGCTTAGGGCTCAGAGCCCAGGCTCTTCTCTTGAAATCCATCATGTCCCCAGGTGCTCTGGCCATCGGCTGAGGAGTCACACCAGCCCTGCAGCCCACACCCCCACCCCAAACCCAGGACTCCACACACGGAACCCGGACCCCACACCTAGCACCCCACATCTACCACCCACACCCCATACCTCACACTTCACGCCCCACACCTTGCACCCCATGCTTTGTGGCCCCCATTCTGCTTCCCTGTGCCCCCAGAAGTGCCTCAAGGGTCCCTGGGATCCACTCATGGCAGCTCTGCCACCCAGAGCGTGGCCCCTGCAGGGGGACTTGGGGGACAGGTGGAGGGTGTTGCTGCCCTCTCCCTCACCAACCCCCACGTCACCACTAACTGCATCCTCGGGTGCTGCGTCTCTCGGACATTGTCACTGGTCGCGTTTGGAGGCTCCCAATCACGCAAAGAGCTTTGCTGCTGAAATTCCCGTCTTCACACCAGCTCACTTCTGCCTTCTTACTGTTCCCTAACGTGCTCTTCTCCAGTTCAAAGGGCCCAGGAGGGACCCCTGGGGTGTCCTACCTCGCAGCTCACAGTCCCCAGCCGGGGGCCTGACCCCACATGCCCCACACAGCAGGGCTCTGCGAGCCGAGACGGGACAGCCGGTCCCAGGGACACTAGGCTTTCACGGCCATGGGGTCAGCTGGGGTGGAGATGGAGGGCAAGGGGGCCAGGCGTGGCCCGGACACACACACACCCAGCGGAATCTAGCCACAGACCCTGCCACGACCCGACCCGGCCTCTCCATAGCCTGGCTCCTGCCCCTCCGGTATCTCAGGACCCGCATCAGACCCCACTGCACCCTGTCCATGGTGCTGGACCACACAGGCCCCTACGACAGAGGGGGAGTGTTCCCACCTCTCCCGGTTCCTCAAGCCTGGAAGCCTGCCGCGGAGGGGGGTGTGCGGCTGGCGGAGCAGCAAGGGGAGCAGGTGCCTCCTCTCTGGGGCCAGACGGAGAGACGGCTGGTGGAACTCGCCACCACCTGTGCCGAGGGGCCCCCAGGTGGGGTCGAGTTCCAGGCGGTCGAGCCCAGCCCAGAGGACACAGCAGGGACAGCTTCAGGCCGTGCTAGTGAGGGTCCTCGGCGGGCTGACCCTTGTCGGGGACGCTCAGTGCCAGTCCGCTCCACCCGTTAACTCGGAAATCACTATTTTACCAAGTGTCCGCCAGCTGGCGGCCGTGAATATGGAAGCGAGGGAAGAGTAACTCACCTTCCGAACTCTGTCTCTGTTCCAAAGAACAAAGATCTGCTGAACTGGAATTTGTAGGGCCGAAGCTTGGAGCTAGCTGGGTGCAGCCCATCCTTCTGACTTCGGGACAGGGCAGTACGCCGGGGAGGGGCGGGGCGCCCGGAGAGGGCGGGGCCCCGGGAGGGGAGGGGCGCCAGGGAGGGGAGGGGCGCCGGGAGAGGGCGTCGTGAGGGGCGGGGTGCCAGGGGGAGGGGCGTCGGGAGGACGCCGGGAAGGGGAGGGGAGGGGTGCTGGGAGGGGTGGGACGCTGGGAGGGGAGGGGTGTCTTGAGGGGAGGGGCACTGGGAGAGGGCGGGGCGCTGGAGGTCTGGTGGGCAGAGGTGGCCCCCCCAGACTGGTCGCTGGACCAGGACTGATGACCTCCACCCTGAGCTGACTCCCAGGGCCGGGGGTCCTTCCCGCTGGGCCCGCCCCAGAGTCGGGTTGTGCTTGTACAAACGCGAGGTCAGAGGTCACTTCCGAAATGCTTTAAAGGGCTGGACTGAAGTTAGGCTATGTCTGCAGCCTGAGCACCCGGCTGTGCCTCCCCAGTTTTCTGGAGAAACTGTGGACATGCGTCACTGTGTCCACTCCAGGCAGACAGAATGGGGTGTGGCTTACGTCTGCTGTGAGGAGACCCAATGGGCTCTGCTGACACCATCACCTCCTCTGACTGATACTTGGGATCCGCTCTTAACCCAGTGCCTGGCTTTCCACACTTGGCTGCCGGCGCCACCCCACCCCCCATCCCCGCCATCACAGCTTCCAGACCCGACGAGTGTCGACGGAAAATGAACAAACATTTAGAAGCTCCGCAAGTGAGCAAGTTCCCTTGGATCCCAGCGCGGACGGCAGCCCGGGACACGGCCCTTGCGGGAAGGGGCTCCGGAGGGTGAACAGCTCATACTTTTCCACATTTGGTAAAAGCCCAGAAGATCATAGCTTAGCACCCAGGCGGGAACTGGGTTTTATCGCAAGAGAGCAGGGACCAGCCACGGCCTCCATCACAGAGCAGGTGCCCCGCCCGGGGCTGGCGGTTGGGGCCCAGGCTTGAGCACCGTCCACACCCCGAGCTGGCTTAGAAAGAACTTGAAGTGCGTCCTTCACATCTCGGGCTTTCCCCCATCGCGTGGCCTGCCTGGGGCATGCTGACCGGCCAGCCCCTCGTCCTCGCCACTACTTCCTTGCTGTGTAGACCCTGCCCTGGCCCTGCCAGCCCTTCCAGAACTCACCGCTGCTCCCCCACCCAGAGGAAGCCCCACCTCCCCCCACCCCAAGCCTGGTGGGGAGGGGGCAGGATGAGGTCCCCCACCTCCACGGGCCCTGAGATCCAGAGCCCTGCCGCTGGACTGCCTCCCGCCCTGCCCCCAGAAGGAGCCAGGAAGAGGCTTTGTGAAAGGCAAACACGGGGAAAGACGAATATCAACCAGGCCTTCTGGGAGCAGCTTGATCCCTGGCCTTGGGGCAAAGCCCACAAGAGACACATCTGCACCCAGGAGAGGCGCAGGACGGCCCAGCCCCACCCTGGACAGGGTCCCTTGCCCACCCTTCTGGAAGCCCAGGCACTGCTGGCCGGGACACGGGGCGGCCTGGACACAGGGAGGGCTCAGATGATCTGCTCTGTGTCACGAGGCTCCGTGTCCATAGATTCCTGAGATGGCCGTGGCCACGGGCTCCGTGGCAGAGAGCAGTGGGGCTCCTTCCCAGAGCACGCTTGTTGTTCTGGGCACACAGACCACTGCTAGCCTCTGTGCCAGCTTCCCACGCCCACTGGGGAAGACATGCCCCCGTGTTGCCATGTCAGCCCAGTGGACACAGGCGGGACCGTTGGGCACATGTGCCAGGAGTCATAGTCGGTCAGCGGCTGCACCTGTCACAGCCTCAGCTCTGCCCAGATGTGCCGATCCCAGCGCCAAGCACCAAGGTCAGAGTGAGAAATGTCTTCACTCAGATGCAGATTTGGGGTGGAAACCGTATCATTTTCTTCTCAAGATGCTGCCAGCATAAAAGTGCAGCTGAATTCGAGCAAGACGGACGGCAAGCTACTCAGAAATCAGCCTGCGTCACGGCTTCCAGTGCACGCTGGCCCGGCGCAGACCTCGGGAGCGGTCCGTGCTATAGGACACGCGGCCGGGACAGGACAAGCCTTCCTCTTCCCTGCCCAGCGGGCTGTGGAGGCATGACGGCCCCCAGGAGCCCGCCAGCAGCCCTGTCTCAGGTGCAAGGTCACACCTGGGGGCTGTGCCCCCCACCGGCACCCACCTGCTACGGGACTGCCTGGTCACATGGAGGGGGCCCCGTGCCGGCCTGCCCAGGGAGGCCATGCTGCACACTGCACCAGGACCGTCCATGAGCTTGCTGGGCAAGAGCTGAAGGACGCACAGCAGAAGGAGCCTGTGTGGCAGGTGGGACTTGGTGGCTGGTCAGCATGAGCCCTCGCCCCCAGGGCATCGAGGCCGTCAGACTGCAGTTCTGGCTGCTCTGGGGGCCACCCCAGTGACCGGCCCTCCCCATCCAGCCTGGATCGGCAAGGGGTCACTTCCTTTCCGGAGTATGACCACTCGGCAGGATGCCCCTCGTGCCCTCGGGTTCCGATCCCTGCGCCCCAACCCTGGCTCACTGCTCGTCCGAGGGAGGCCTGGCCCTGCTCCAAGTCACCTGCCATCCTGTGGGTCCCCCCACCTCCCTGCAGGACCGGTGTCCCTGCCACGGGCCCAGTAGATCAGGGAAAGACCGGCAGCAGGTGGCCAGCCTCGCCTCTGCTCTGGGAGGCCACTGGCCTCGAGCTCTCCGAGGAGGAGCAGAGCAGGACCCAAGCCCCAGACCAGGCAGGACACCTGGACCCGTCCAGGACAAGGCTGACGTGGCATGGGGCCTGAGGCGGCTGAGCCTGGACCACGGTCCCTGAATGGCCTGGTAACGGGCTCACTCCCATCCCGAGTGTTGGCGGCACCTACTGGGACCATTGCCCTGGCGAGGGGTGTTCACCTCCGACCTCCTCTGGGACCAGAATTTGCCCACAGCCATCATGGCCGCAATGAGGGATGGCGGGGGCCTGTTGTGGCAGAAGCTTCAGGAAGGCCCTGGAGCGCCGCCCAACCCCCTCCACCACGCCGGCCACGGGGCCCGCGGCTCTGGGCAGCGCTCCCCACACCAGGCCAACAGGGGAACGCAGGAAAGAAAGCCGCGTGTCTCTCCCGCATGGAGTGTGGTCCCCGTGCAGCGGTGATGCAGCCCCCGGAAGGGACTCACCGTGTCCGCTCACACAGCAGGTGGCCCCAGTCAGAGCCTCGGGAGCCTGTGTGGCAGAGCCGCACTGCGCCGGGCGTCCGGCCCGGTCTCTGCGGAGCTCGGACAGCACCCTCCAGGGTCCTCGTGTCCTGTGCTCAGGCTTCATTCACGGACCCACTTTCACACACAGAATTTTGTGTTACTCTGTTTCAGAGAACCCATAGGGGTTGGGAGCCCTAGGCTTAGGCTTGGGCCCCTGCCAGCCTCGTCGGAGACCCCAGCCCGGCCTCGTCGGGGACTAGCCACGGCCAGCGGTCTCCCCCAAGCACATCGGAACAGACAAGCCCCCTGAGTGACTCTTAGGCCCCGCAGGCTTGTGACAGCAGGGACCAGGACCAGACTGCTTCTGAGTCCACTTGGAATGGCCTGAGATGGGGGAAGGGCTGGGGCTTGGACCAGATGACACTCTAGAGAGAAGACCCCCCGCCCAGCAACCAGCCTTGCCACACGCCTCTCCACACCCTTCCAGGGCCCCGAGCTCGCCCCACGAACTGCCGCATGTCTGTGACCTCACAGGACAAGACGCATCCCCTGGGAACAGCAGGTGGGCCCCCCGGTGTCCTGGGAGGGGCTGAGCCCCCGGGGATCATCTCACTTGCCTTCCTAGGGCTTTTCCTCCTCCTAAATGGGGAAATCTCACGGGATCCGGTAAGATGATCCTGTTTGGGGCCAAGCCAGCATCCAGGCCGCAGGACAGAGAGCCAGACAGAGGGACCAACCACAGCCAAGGCCGAGGGAACCCCAAGGGGGGCAGCCTTCAGCAGGAGCATCCCCCGTGGGTTTTCATCAAGGAGTTTGCCCCCTGGGACAGTGCCCGGTGCCTGGCCACCGTGAGGAACAAAACCCAGGGGTGGCAGGGCTCCAGGCATGTGACCTCCTGGGGAGTGGGCCCCAGACCCTGGCCGGGCAGCTGGAGACCCACCTCCAGGGCCGGAGTGTCAGGTGATGGCTCCCTGAGCACCTGTGGGCAGGGCTTTCTGCTGATCACCTAGCTGAGACCAGAGAGAGGCTGCCCTCAAGCCCTGTCCCCAGGTGACAGCCCAGTGACCCTGCAGACACCCGGTCTGACACTCTGAGCGCTGGCACAGTGTGCGTCTGAGCAGGACGGCACTCCGCCTGGGCCCTGGCATGGTTCCATCTGCTCCTCTGGTTCCTAATTTGTCCCCGAGGCAGGTGCTCTCGGCTACACAGGCCACACGTGGGCCTTCACGCTCTGCGGACAGAATGAGGTCATCGCGGACGCTCAGACAGCGCTTCTCCTAGGACGGGCCTCTCCCCCGAGAAACAGGCAGATCTGCGGGCGGAGCTCAGTACCGGCCGGGCTCTGCGACCTGGGGGTGGAGAGGCGTGAGTCCAGAGTCACATCATTAAGCCAAGACATTAGAGATGGAGGGGACCCGGACTGAGTTCTTCATGGCTGGGTGGTCCCAGCTCTGCTGTGGACACCGGTGAGCCAGGGGCACGGTGAGGCTGGGCCCTCCACACCAGAGCAGCTGCGCCGCTCTGAGCATGGGCGTGAGGGTCTCAGGGACCCCGTCTCAGGAAGCATCTCAGAGCAGCACTGAGCAAAGGGTTTCAGGAGGACAAGAGGGATCCTGGTTTCCATGGCGAGCCACAAGAGGGCGCCTCCAGGGGTCACGCTGTGGCCTTCCCAGCCTTCCCCGGGGCCTCAGGAAGGGGCACAGGCTGAGTCTGGCCTTTGTAGGAGGTAAGGACTCTGGGGCACATCCACTGGCCCGCACACCAGACACTGTCCCTCGGGCATGGGCTCCCCGCTGCAGGTGATGGCGAGCTCCATCCCCACACCAGCCCCTCCGAGTCAGCACAGAGACCAGCCACGCCAGGCCCAGGCCACCAGACAGGCCACGGCTCACTCAGAGCTGACCTGAGCATCACCTAGTTGACCCTGTGACACATGTAGGAACCAGGGCCTTGAGTGAGCCCCAGAGCTCAAGGTCACGGGGACAGACCGCACAGGACGGTGGTGCCTTGACTCGCTGTCCATACGACGCCGGTGTCTACACCCAAGGAGGGGGAGCGAGGGCAGTCTCCAGGGGTGACGGCAGTGGGTGGGGATGATGGCGGAGGGCAGTTCCATCAGGGTTGCAGGCCACTGCTCCCGGAGCGTCCTGGCAAAGGCTTTCAGGGAAGAGAGCTAATTTAGAAGGAATAGAATTGGTGAGACCGACCTTGGTGAGAACCCTGTGCAGAGTAACCTCCTTCCGGCACCCACCCCTGGGAGCCCCAGGCCCGGGCTGCGGCGGGGGGTCCTCGGCCGGGGATCCTCGAAGGGTGGCCTCTGCGGGTCCGTCACAGTCTCCACAGGCAGCTGGGGGGGGGGAGGGGGCAGGCACTTGCTGTTTCCCAATGCCCGTGTCGTCACACATACAGGGACCCCGCTTGACCCTCAGTCACCATGTGCACCCCGTGCCCTGCAGGCCTGGGGCAGCAGGGGCAGGACAGGAACCGAAGGGGTGGCCGGACTCCCCAAGCCAAAGAGGAGCCAATCATGAAGGATGGGAGGCAGCGGACACAGAGGAGGACACGGTGCCGGGCGGGGGGTGGGGGACAGGATGGAGGCACAGCCAGCCTCCCGCGGAAGCAGGGGTCCTGCACGGAGTGCCCAGGGCTGGCGCTGCCCCGTCCCACCTGCAGCATTAGGCAGGGAAGGGGGAAGGTGCTTCGGCGCCGACAGGCTTACCGGACATCTCCTTCAGGTTCCCCAAAGGGCTACGGTGACAGCAGCACACGCCCCTGGCCTCCGCGCGGACTGTCTCTGCACAGCGAGCAGGGAGCTAACTGGACACTGAGTCCAGCACAAAGCCGGTCACCTTCCCCGGCCCAGGCGCGAGGCGGGGCAGAGGCGGGGCGACCTTGCCGGGCTGCGCGCGACACCGAGGGAGAGGGGGCCAGCCTTCGAGAGTCACCACCCAGCCCTGCATCGAGGGCAGACACCCCCTGAGGGGCCGAGGGCACTTAAGTAATAATTCTGCTGTTTAAATCTGGGGCACAGAGAAAAGCTCCGTCGAAGAAGGAGCTCGCCGGCTCCAGGCGGGAACATCCCCCAACGCGGAGTCAGATGCTTTGTCTCGCCACCCGCCTCGTGGTGCTGGCGTCAGGGACCTGGCTTTCTGCAGAGTTGCCAGTCAGGCCAGGGCCGCCGGTGGCCGCGCACGGGCCCCAGGAGTGCTGACCCCTCGCTGCCTCATGGCCCCTCCCCGCTTCCTTGCTAGACGGCTTCCTCTACCCCAGAAACCCTTCTGAAGGGGTGGGCCAGCCATGACTTGGCGACGTAGCATGCCCACGATGCCGTTCTGTAGCCCAGGCATGACCCAAGACGTGTGGGGTCCCTGTCCTGGCCTGTCTTGAGGACGCCCTTGAACCTGCGACTGGAATCGCACGGCTCGTTTCCTGCTTTCAGTGGGAGGCCTCGTGCGGCCCACCGCACCCCTTCTAGTGGCCGTGGGAGCGCCCCACACCTGGCCCAGTCGCCTCCCCCCGCTCTGAGCGCCCCACACCTGGACCAGTCGGCCCCCCATGAATATGGAGGTGCTTCCCATTTCGGTCTTGTGAGCAGCAGCGAGAGGAGCATCCCTGGCCTTCCTCGAACACGTTCCGGTCACTTCTCTGGTCACTCCCAGGACTAGCGTGCGGCTCCCCGGGCACACAGAGCCCAGCGTCAGCGAGCACACCAGACATCGTGTCCCACGACCGAGGCCACAGCTGCCGGCCCTGCCTCACTCCCTGCCGGCACAGCAGGGACACTCAGGGGACAAGGAGGTAGAAGGACGCCGTGGCACCCAGGGTGCCCAGGAGCACGGGTCACCCACAACGTGTCTTGTTGAACTGAGCCAGATCGCACAGTCGTCTGGCAGGATGACGGGACCTCTGTCAAGCTTTCCTCGGGAGGGACTTGCTCCAGGCAGCCAGGGGCCCGAGGCCGGGGCGTGGGGCCTGCCCATGGCGGGGGGTTACATAGACCCCTCCTCGTAGACCGGCCCTCATAGACCCCTCCACACTGATCTGTCCACACAGCCCGGTCCCTCTGTTTCCAGAGGTTCTGGTTTCCAGGGGCCCTTCAAGTCCATACCCAGCAGGTACGACCCTCCCGTCATTCCCTGAAGCCAGGTCCGGGCCCCCGCGGGAGGCAGTGGAGAACTTTCCTCACGGTGGAAGCGATCTCTCAATGGGCCTGTGGCCGGCGCGACTTGTTGGTAATTATTGCAAACTCTCCAGTGACCTCTGGTCCGCTTCAGACCAAAACCAATAAACACGTTCATTTCGGTCTGAGTGATGCCGCCCAAAGGGAGGTCTCCAGGGAGATTTCTGGGGAGACCCGGCGTGTCCCACTCCGGCCCGAGCCCAGGCAGGGCTGCGCTCTTGTGCAGGGTGAGGCCAGCCTCAGCCCCTGCCTCTGCTCAGCCCGTCCCTGGACCCCTCCTGGGAAGGCCTGAGCCGGGGGCTCCGTGTATGCACACCGACCCCAGGTCTAGCGCACCACCAGCCTCCTGAGCCCTCAGCACGTTGGCTGAACCCCGAATGAAGGAATGGAAAAGCATCCAGTGTTTTCTTAGAACATCCAGAAACTTACTCAATGGTTTTAACTGTTTGCCTCGGGGCATTTAAATCACCCCAGAGCAGGGTGCGAACATCTGCCCCCGTTGGTTAGGATCGAGCCCGGACAGGGGCACCGCTGGGGGGCGGTCCCAGAGCAGAGGCCCTTCCTGCCGGACTCAGGCTGTGCAGCCTCCAGGGAGGCCTCGCTGCTGGGAGCAGAGCCCAGTGAACACGGGGTGGGGGGGCAGGGTCGAGGGATGGGCGGCCTGGGCCCTGGTCTGGAGCACTCCCCGGAGGACGGGCTCCGAGGCCTGGGGTGTTAGCAGCTTCCTAGACCCTCTGAGGAAGTCTCTTGTCACTGGTTTTTGAGACGTCCAGGGAGCCGGCCTGAGTGTCCCTGTGTCATCGCTCACGGCCTGACCAGACCAGCTCCCTCTGCAAACGACCAGCCCGACCTACTCCCCACCAGCCACAAAGTCTCTCAGGAGACACAGTTCAAAGGCTGCCTCCTCTAGGAAGCCCTTCCTGCTTGCTCGCCCTGGACAGTCGAAGGGGCCACCCTTTGACTCAATGCTGTGCCTTGCACCTTAAAGGGTAGCCACTTCCTCCATTGGCTCCAAGCTCTCCAGACCCGAGGCAGGACCCGCCCCCTACCTCTAGGAGCGAGCTGGCCTCTCCACAGGGGGTCCACCTGCCAGGATCGATGCATCACCATGGAAACCACCTACCAGGAACCAGGTGTTTGCCACTAAGCAGACGATGGCACACAAGTTTTTGTCACTGAGAGCATGTGACTTGACCGCTGCCTGGATGGCCAGGACACGGCAGTGCACACAGTTGGGACGCCCAGGGATGGATGGCGCCCCCGGGAGCCGCCCACACAAGGGCAGAGCAGATGTTTCTGAGGGACCCCAGCCCCCAGAGCCCCCTAGTGCAGTGGGACAGGGACCATGGGGCGGGGGGGAGGGGTCATCGCAGAGGTGGCCACTCAGGCCCTCCTTCCAGCTCTCCCAGGTCCCTCCAGGGCACAGCCTCCCAGGGGGGTTTCCTCCCCAAGAGATCTCCCCAGGCCCCCCCCCATCTGCCTCTGTCTGTTCCTCTGTGCCTCTGTCTGTCTCTGTCCCTCTGTCTCTCTCTCATGACCAGTGAGGCCTTTACCTGTGAGTGTCCGGCAGGGTGTGGCCTGGGCCTGACATCAGGAGTCACAGCAGGAGAGGAGGGAGGATGGTGACCCTGGTCCTGGCCCCCATGGCGCCACCGGAGGCCCAAGAAGAGAGAGTGGGCCTCGTGAGGGCTGGACAGCTAGTGAAGTGGGTCCCCTGCGGCATGGAGCCCTGAGGTCAGGAGAGGTGACCGCTGGCGGGTCTGACACGCAGGTGGAGAGGCAGGCCCCCAAGGAGCTGGTGGAGGACGGTGCCCGCCCCCCCGGCCCGCGCCTGGAGAAGTGACGTGCTCCCGGAGGAGGTCTCCTCCCAGTTTCCAAGCCGGGTCAGTTCCTGCCCCGGAGGATGCCTCCTAGGGCGGATGTCCAGGCGGGGCGGGCCGGGTGTCAGGGGGCCGGGTGTCAGGGGGCCGGGCTGGGGGCCTGCGGAGGAGGCCCTTGAGGAGGCCGATGAGGAGGCTTCTCAGCGAGGGGAGGACGAGAGCGGCCACGGAGCACAGCCTGCAGGTCGGGGGTCCTGACGACCTAGACAGCAGAGCACACGTGAGCCTCCTCACCAGGGGAGCTGGCTTGGGTCATTTCTGGGGACAGAGCGCAGGGGTGAGGACCTGCCGTCTGGGCCGCAGCCATGCCCCAGGGGGCTGTGAGCCATCGTCCACAGCCAGCCGTCCACAGCAGACGCGCTGACTTCGAGATGGGGGCTCCCGGGAGAGGCCCGGGGGCTGTGCGCCCCTGCGGGGACTCAGGGCCTGGCTTGCCACTGGCGTCACAGACGCCCCCCATCAGCTTTGCCACCAACTGTCAGATTTAACAGGTTTCTGATGCCTCATCGAGAACTTAAGAGCCATAGTATCTCCTTCAAAGAATTCGAACATTAAGATTTTCAGGTTCATTTCCAATTTAACATCCTCTTTCCAAAATGTCTCTCCCGGAACGGTCTGCGAAGCCAAGCGAGGATGCTCGGAACGTTCCAGCACAAGCCCCCTGGAGCCCGCGGGGGTCCCAGTACACCGTGTGCAGCCCAGCTGGCAGCCGTCCAGACGGAAGTGTAGGTGTTCTGAAGCCTGTATTTTTCCTGAGTTTTCTAGGCAACAAGGGGCCAACCGCTGGCCTGGGGAAGTGACCCCAGGTGTCATCTTACTTCTGTCTTGTGTCCATCACTTCCCCGTCCACGGGGGGTGGGGGCAGAGGAGAGGGTCTTGGGGCACAGCTGGGCCCTGTGGGGCATATGGGAGCCCCTGGGTGGGAATGCCACCAGCTGACACGGGCAAGCTCCCCCGGGCACAAAGCACCTCATCCTTACCACAGTGACCCGGGCAGTGCCGGGCGGGGTCTGGTCCGGGAACGGCCTGGGCCCGCCTGCCCTTCTCCCACGCAGACAGCCCTCATCGGCGCCGCTGGCTCTTTGGGAAGGAGCGGACGCTGAGGCAGGTTCTGGAAGTCGTCCTGAAAGCCTGATTTGATGGATCCGGCTGTGTCCAAACTGCATGTGGAGAAACTTGCTCGACAGAGAATCTTTTATTAAACCCAGGATTAAGAAGGCTTGTTTTATCGGTGTTCCAGACGTGATGGAGGGTTAAACCACCAGGATGGAGGGATTCAAAGTCGGAGACGGGAGGTCTCCACAGTGCTGCGCCCTCACGCCCCAGGGGCCACGGGGGTCCTGACCCTGCAGGCCTCGGCCGGACCCCCTGAGGACGGTCAGGTCTGGCCCCGGGGCCACGCAGCCTGCTCCTCGCCTCGAGCGGTCTGTACTCGTGCTTGGCCACCACTTCCCATGTCACCAGCTTCAGGACAGGCACTGCACAGGCAGCCTGAGAGGGGGACACGGCTCCCGACCGCTGGGCGGCCCGGGCCCTGCTCCCCAAGCCCCGGAGCCGGCGTCCTGCTCTCTGCGGCGGAGCAAAGGGTACGGCCCACCTGTAGGCTGACAGCAGCCCAGCCAGCAGGGCAACCCGACGGGCCGCCCTCGGGGTCTCAGCTCTGAGGAGGGTGGGCAGAGGGAGGTTCAAGCCCTTCAGATGCCATGGATGTGGGCCTGGAGCCCAGGCTGATGGGCAGGAGGAGCTCGAGGGTGAGGAGGAGAGAAGCCAGCATGGCCTGTGAACCCCCGAAGAGAAAGGGACGTTCAGGGAGGCAGGGATGCTGGGGACGAGCTGGGCCAGGCTAGTGGCGGTGCCCACGGCCCCGCTGAGGCGCCACCAGGGTCCTGCCAAGGATGATTCGGCCCCCCGCTTCCCTGCACCCACCTCCCGCTCACCGACGTCTTCCTCGCTGTCTCCCTGGCCTGCTGCCCTAGGGGGGAAGCGTTGTAGGACATCTGGGTTACTGTCAAATAACTGTCTGTGAACTGTGTTTTGAAACTAATGAGGATTTTAGTTTTTATGGAGTTCCGAGCTAGATAAGCCCCCTTGGGAAAGAAGGGCTCCACCTTTGGGGAAAACCAGCGCTGTCTGGCGGCACAGCCAGAGCTGTGGGCTCCTGGCCATGGCAGGTGCCACGGAGACAAACGTGACCTAGGGCTCGGCGCTGACTCTGTGGTTCGGTCCCCGAGCGGACACGGTTCCAAAGAAGGCTCCAAGTTTCCAGCAAGGCCACCGTGTCCCATCCTCATGGTGCCCTTGGTCCTACGTGTGGTCTGGTTCACGTTTGTGTCACCAGAGACCCCGAGGGGCGCAGATCCGAGAACACCCAGCCCTGCCTCCCGAAGGACCGTGTGTGGGTAAATGTTCACTTATATTCATGAGCTCTTCCTCAGGATTCAAGTGTTTTTCCACTTTTGTTCCTGCTTATCACGATGTCTGCCTTTCCTATCCTGTGCTGTGATCTAGGCAGACAGTGGAGCCAATCAAATAATCACAAGAAAGAGCTAATTGAAAAAATCTAAATGTCACAGCTATAAAAAAAAGTCATGTTGTTTTTAATTGTTTAAGCTGATTTTCTGGGGGGGTTTCTTTACCCAAAAAACCCTGTATAGACTCAAGAAGGTAATATCTGAAAATATGGATCCTAAACAGTAAGGTGGCCACGGCTCCTCCCCCTGCCGGACTCGGGCTCCGGCCCCAGTGCCCCAGGCTCTCGATCATCCCACTGCTCGTGCACCTGCACACGCACACTGTTGCACACGTGTGCACATGCACACACACTCCGTCACCCGCTGTGGGGTGTTCCTCCGACCGTGCCCTGCTCTTAGGTTCTCAGATCGCCCCAAACCTCGGCCATTCCAGCAGCTTAAAGCAAGAGAGGCTCGCTGACAAACTGTTAGAAATTAAAAATAAAGATTATTTTTATGCTTAAGCATACTTTAAAAGCAGAGGACGGAAGGCGTCGAGACGCCAGGCTCTGGGCGCGGTGTGCCGCCACCGCGGATGCCAGGGAACCGGTGACTCGGGAATAGTGATTTTCAAACAAGCCATTATTTTAACAGACCTCCAGGTGGAACGATGCGCTTCTGACCACGTCTAATCTGGTAAAATTGCTTTGGCCGGAGCGCAAGGCTCCTTGGCAGGAAGCACCAGGCGGCAGCGCGACGAGGCCAAGCCGGGCCATGTTGGACCGGCAGCCGGGCAGGGCCACGTGCCCAGGCCCCGTGCAGGCCAAGCAGGTCAGATGGCGGGACCAAGAGGCCCGAGCCGGGTGGAGGGCCCCTCCGAGGCTGGTCTCCCGGGCTGGTGGCCAGGGAAGGGCTGCACCCTGCACGGCGCAGCGTGGGCTGCTCTGGGCCTGACCCTCACAGACCCAGGGCATCAGGGGGTAACAGGTGATGGCAGCAGACACGGGAGCTGGACACTGGGCATGTGCGAGGGGTCAGGACCCCGAGGTCCACCTGTGTCCACCGCCCTGAATGGGGCTCACAGAAGGGGACCTCCAAAGCCACCGCGCCCGCGGGGGCCCCAGATGGGAACCTGGCCCCACAGATAGTGTCAGGCCCCGAGACACCGGCCCCCCCCCCCGCACCCAGCCGGCCCAGGGCCTTCAGGAGACACTAACTTCTGGCTAACTGTTCAGGTCTGGAGCCCGGGCGAGTCCTGGCGTGAGAGCATCAGAGCCCTGGGTGTCCCCGCTTCTGTCCTGGCCCCATGTGCGGCCTCAACACGGGCCGGGCGAGAAGCAGTGGTCTGACCGGGAAAGCGCACACAGAGGCCCTGGTCAGGACAGCTGCGTGTCGGCCGTCCCCCATGGCGGCCCCAGACCCAAGGTGACCT
Organism: Mungos mungo; assembly: GCA_004023785.1. Lineage (NCBI taxonomy): Eukaryota > Metazoa > Chordata > Mammalia > Carnivora > Herpestidae > Mungos > Mungos mungo. Next base: position 26,161 of record PISW01010579.1, on the reverse strand, counting down.
GCGTTCACCCCACGAACACGCTGCTGTGTGCGAAGTTCCCCACAGCAGCCTCGCCCCGTGCCTGTGGCTGGGGGTCCGGGCCACCGTTCAGCCCAGGAGGCGTGGGTGGGCTCCCTGAGTTCCTGGTCACTGACAGCACCTCTGGGTGCTGCCCGTGCGGCCACTGTGTCCTACCCCAGGTGCCGACGGGGTCCCCTTTCCAACTCTGTGCAGAGCAGCAGGCCTCACCATGCGTGTCCAGGACCCTGTGCACACCCGTGCAGCCCAGCACCCTCAGGGGAGGCCGAAAGCTTGGGGGTGACCCGGCACAGAGAGCCCGTGGACAGCAGACTGCATGTCTGATCCTGCCCTGGGACTGCCAACCCCGTCCCACAGGCTAGCGATGGGCTGCGTGTCCCCACCGAGTGCTTCCTGCCAGGCGGGCAGGCTGCGGGCACCCCCGCGGGGCTGCGCCAGGTGTCCCTGCCCTGTGGAGACATGCTGTGGAGCCCTCTCTGGCGTGGCCATGCTTGCCCCATACCCTCACTTGCCGAGGGGTTAGCAGAGCCCAGCAGGAGGGCTCCAGAGAAGAGGTGAGGAGCCGAGAGGGCAGCATCCCGGCTTCAGGAGTCAGAGCACAGTCCCAGCACATCACACCTTCCTGTGCCCCTAAGGGCTGCTCTCCCCCAGACACCCAGCATGGCTCCCCAGTGCTGCAGGACCAGCGAGGATTCCTCACCCCTCCCCCCCGCCTGGTCCCCAGTGGCGCCCCAACTGCTCCTCCTCAGGTTGGAAGCCTCCTCCAGGCAGCCAGGTGCCTGCGTGCCCCCGTTGGGCCAGAGCGTCTCCCTGCACCCCATCCCTGACTTTGGCCCACAGACCCCCTGCCCCCAGGGTGTGGGCTCCAGGACATACCCCTGAAGGACCCTCTGGGGGGTCAGAAGACTAAGAAGGGGGAGAAGACTAAACACACAAGAGCCACCTGGGGGCTGCTGCTGCGTGCCCCCCTCCGCCCCCCAGAATCTGCACAGGGGCGGGGGCCCAAGGAGCCCCATGGGGGGGCACTCAGACTGCCCCCGACCCTAAGGCCGACCCCACGGGACAGCTTCCAGAGGGGAAACCGGAAAACACCCGCTGCCTGCTGTGAAGGGTCATCGAGAAGCAGCACGCAATGACCTCCCCGCGACCTTGGACAGCGCCTGGGTCCTCCCGGGAGCCCGACAAGTTTGTTACTTTCATTGTCTGGGTCTCTGGGTCTCACACTAGGCTCCACTTCAGGGCCGAATGAATCTGTTGAGGCAAATCTTTGTTAGAAATGGTCTGCACAAATGCAAACTGACGCCGTGGGGGGGGGGGCTGGTTGCCATGGCAACGGGAGAGCCGGTTTTGATTCCGCTCTGTGAGCCTCAAATCTAAGTGCACCCGGAGCCGCGTCCTGCACCCCCCAGGGCCAGGCTGCGGTCACCCGGAAACCGTCTCCAGCATCCCGGGCTTCTGCTTTCGGGTTCCCAGGACCTTTGCGGTGACTGGAAAGCGGGCACCGTAGAAGTCCCCAAAATCGTCTGAGAGGAGGCAAGTCTGGCCTGAGCCAAAGGGAAGTCAGCACCAGAGTCTCCCGAGCCCACTGTGCTGGCTCCGTCTCCACACTGGCACCCCGGCCGTCGGTCACCATTGGATTCCATCCACCGTGAGGCCGGCCTGGGGGCGCCGTCCTCCCCGGGCTGTTTGCACTTCCCCCGAGAACCGCTGCCGGTCCCGAAGCCAGCAGGCGCGCAGAAGGGCCACCCCCAAGCACGCGCCCTGGGCGGGGGCCCCAGGACACTGGACACTGTCTCATCAGCAGAGCAGGAGCAGCTCCTACCGGGCAGCAGGGTGGGCTGGGCCCCCTCGGGCCGCCTTCCCTAACCAGGCAGAGCCGGGCGGGAAGGCCCAGGCAGCGGGGCCCGAGCAGGCCGCCCAGCCACCCGCCTCTTCGGCAGAAACAACTTTCCGAGAGGAAAGAAACTGCCCTCCGCAGGATGAACAGCTCAGGCAGCTGAGAGGAGGTCAGGGCTGGACGTCGAGGTCAGTGAGGCCTCCCCCGTGGACAGAGCTCAGACCCACACCTGCAGGGAGCCCTTCCCTACAGAGGCCTGAACTCGGAATGTGCCAGAACCCTGGCCTTGCTGCAGGAAGCGGAGGCTCAGTGCAGCAAGAGGGGCCAAGAGCCCCCCGCCTGTGGAGGCACTGGTCCCAGAAAGAACCAAGACCACCCCCGCCCCCGCCCCAGAGCAAGTTCCCGGTGCCGCCGAAAGGCTCGAGTCCAGTGAACACTTGTTTCGCTTGGAAGATGGGTCTTCGGTGCCCTGGGAGGGACGAGAGGTACGTGACGACTGTCTCCGAGGCCGCAATCCCCCTGAGGCCCCGAGAGCAGCGTGAGGGCACGTCCCTGCCGAGAAAGCTGGTGCCCTGACTTCCCTGCCGCCACGCCCAACGGGGTCCCTCCTTGTTCTCCGAGCTGAGGGCGCTGTCCTTTGAGAGAAGATCTGAGGCCACAACGGCCGGTCACACTGAGCCCCGGACCCACAGCCCCCAGCCCTCCAGGAGGACCAGGCAGGCCCCACGGAACGGCAAAGGGCGCCTGGGCGCTCGTGCCTCTGGCTCCCCATCTCACGGGTGTGCCGCTCTGTGCTGAGCCCTGTGCCAGGGGATGCTGTGTCCCGCCCCCACCTGCTGCCCCAGGGCCCTGGGTCCGCAGACGCCTTCGGTGTGCAGTCTTCCTGAGGCTGGGCACCCGGGCACCCAAAGCGGGTCTGGCGGGGCAGCTGGGGACGGGCCAGGGCAGCGCCACTGCTTCTCCTCCAACGGCCCTCGGTGTGGGGCAGCCCAGTGGTTCCCAAGGGACCCCACCTGCTCAGGTGTGGATTCTGGGTGTGGCCTCCGCTGGATCCAGGCCCTAGAGCGCAGAGTCCGGACGTGCCCCTGGACGGCAGCACAGAGAGCTGGCTGGAGGGGCTTCTTGGGGCCTCCAGGGCTGGGCTGGGCCTCTCCTCCGCCTCCCAATAGCCTCTTCTGTAAGTCCTCCCAAAAGTCGCCTTTTTCGGATTCAGGAGGCCCTGATTCTGGTCCTACCGCCCCTGCTCTGAGGCCAGGGCGGATCACAGGCTCTTGGGACAGTGCGCAAGGCCGTTCGTAGAGCAATAGACCGCTGGTGACTCCAGGAGGCCAGCGGCCACCACAGTCCCCCTCCTCCGTGTCCTTCCCACCACCCTCTGTCACCTCTGACCTGTGTTCGCGTCGTGCCCTGATTGTGGACGGTCCTTGTGGAGGGATTGGCAGGCGAACCACTCCCACGGGCCCCCCAGCTTGGAGGAGTCTGGGCAGAACCCCGAGCTCACAGCGGCTCTTCCAGTCTAGAAGCACGAACCGGGGAACCCCCACCCCCAGGAGAGGAATCCAGGAGCCCAGGTGGGTCAGGGCCTGGGGGCGACGCCCACGTGGCCGCACACTCTTTACCCCTCTGGCTGTCACACACCTTGTCCGAGTCCCAGGCCTCATCGCCACATCCCACCGAGAAGCCCCGGGAACACAGCCCCCAGAGGCAGGACCAAGAGCTGCGAAATCCGGAACTACTTTTATTAATCATTAATCTTAGTGATATCCCCCAGAGTCCAGGCCCAGGCCCTCCAGAATCCGGGGGCTCCCCTGAGCAGGCACCAGTGTCCTGACTTTCTGGCCGGGAGAAAGAGCATGAGCCTCCCCCAAGCTCACATGTGTGTGCTGAGCCTGGCTCCCGGCCCACCAGCCGCACCTGCCTGGGGAAACAGAGCCAGAAGCCCTCATGGGGGTCTTGCTGGCTGGGCAGCCCACCCGCGTCCCCGGGAATCACCTGCCCTCCACCTCTCAGCACCCGGCCCAACCGGGGGCTGGGCAGGGACCCTGGATGGGGGCAGGAGGCTCTCTGTGCATGGCCACGGCCCGTCCACACCGCAGGATCACCCTGCTGGCTCACGCCGGGACGGACGCGTTGTGGGCTCGCCTCGGCATGGGCAGTTTGGATTTGAGAATGTTTTAAACAAGGACTATGAGAATTCCCCCGAACTCAGGTTTTTGCTCACATTTCTGTTCCTGGAGCCTTCAACGGACAAGGATTTTCTTTAAAAATAAAGTGAAATCATCCAGTCCTCCTTCCGCCTCCTTACAAGGAAGCGTTTTAATAAGAGTTGTCCGTTTCTCTTGGAAGCGAAGGCAAAACCTGGCCGGATGTCTCTTTAAATCGGCTCTGCAGTGTGACGGGCGGGCGGCCGGTGGCTGGGAGGAACCACTCCCGCCTGCCGCAGGGAGCCGGCCACAGCCCGCCCGCCGCCGTCGGCGCCTCCCCCATCCCCATGGTTACGCTCCTGCTTCCCGGCCCGGCCCCGGCCCCGGCTGTCGCCCGCCCTCCCAAGCAGGCGCAGAGGCGGCTGGCGGTCCCCACGCGCTGAGTTCTGGAAGCCGCCCGCTGAGAATTGCATTGAATGTCTGCGGGTCCTGGCCCCGGCTCGCTGGCTCGGGCGCGGGCCCGTGGCGCCGTGGCCAGGCTGCGGTCTTGCAATCTGTTGATAACTCCACTTGCGAGCTCGCAATGGAAAACTGCGCCCCGGCACAGAGACCTCGCCACAGCCGGCCGGCGCCGCGCGGCACAGCGCCGCTGCTCCTGCTGCCTCTGCCGAAATAGGTGAGAAGTTGAGCCGCGTCTCCCGGGCTGCGTGGCGGGTGGGCCCCCGGGTCAGAGCCCCTGGCGCAGCGTCCACTCCCCCAGCCGTTTCTCGGGCATCAGTGCCCAGTGAGCTGGGGCGGTTCCTGCTATTCCGGATGCTATTCCGGATGCAGATGCTGGAGAACTTTGGGTTCCGCGGAAAGCACGGAGCCGCCGCCGAAATGGGTGTCTGTCTGGGGGGCGACGCTGGCCCCCCCGTGGCTGCCGGCGGGGGGCTGGCCGGTCGTGGGGACAGCGGGTTGGGGCTCCTTCAGTTCTCTGACTTAAGCAGACAGACATGTTTCGGGGCTGCAGCTCACAGCGTGGGGAAGGCAGCCTCTGGCTCTGCACGTCCTGCCTGAGGTCCCTGAGGCTCCAGAGCCCCGGGCCAGCACCACAGCCTGGTGTGCCCCCAGCATGCCCCTGGCGACCGAGCCCCCCGCCCAACGCTCCAACCAGCTGGCCAGGAGAGATTGTCGTGGGGGGCCAGCACTGGGCTGAGGCCAGGGGACACCCCACCCTGCCCTAACCCTGCCCTGTCTTCACAGATGGGGACAGCCTGGTGACCCTCACCCGCCCCGCCGGCACCTGAGGCCCCTGGCCCCGGGCTGGACCCCACAGCCCTTTGTGGGACCTTGACCTTTGGGACGGCCATGGAGGCTGCCGGGGAAGAGGGGGCCACCTAGTCGGCCCGGCGGCGACCCCTCTCCGTCCGGCACTCTCACCGCAGGAGCTTTGCAGGGCCCATGGTGAGTACGACCCGCCCCTCGCCCCCCACCCTGGGCAGCGGGGCCCAGCCACCCCAAGGTGGCCACCCCGTTTGTGGAGTTAGCACGTGGTCAGTTAGTGGCCCTGGGCCCCAGGCGTCCGGGGCTTCCGGCCCACTGCTCTGCTGTGGGCTTGTTCGGCGCTGATCATACTAATTAGTGGCAGGCATGCTGCAATGTGGAGCCATTTAGTCACGGGAGGAGATACGGGCCAGTGTCCCTCCCCCCAGGGCTCGGGTCCAGGACCCGGGAGGCCTTCCCTGGCCCCTGGCCAGGGCCGCTGCCCCTCCGGTCTGAGGCCGTCATGTGCAGCCTTCCACAGCGGCTCGCCGGCCCCTCCGCATCAGCAGGTGGGCTGAGCGGCGGGGAGACGGGTGGGGGGGCTTCGGCAGCGCGTGCGGCGAACCCGGGCAGCACGCCTCTCACACCGGACAAGGGGCCCGGCCGCTGCGGGTGGGCCGGGGTAGGGGGGGCGCCTGGAGGCTCGTGCGGCCTCGATGTGGTCGCTGCCGGCCTGCGTTCCGGCAGGGCTGGTGGCCGGTGAATAATGCATCGTGTGTGTTTGTGAAGGACGGCGGAGGGCCGGGCGCGTGCGGGGAATGCCGATGGCCGCCGGACACGTGGCCGGCAGCGGCCGTGGCTCGGACGCCAGCAGTGACTCAAACGCACACTGATTGTCTCCTTCATAAAGGGGGAGGGGGTCTGTCTGAGTCACTTGTTCGTTTCCTTCCTGTTCTGTTCGAGATGCCCAAACAAGGTCGGGCTCCTGGCCGAGGCTCAGCATCGTCGGTGCCACGCTCCCAGCCTCGCTGGCCAGGAGGCGCCGGGCAGCCTGGAGGCGGTGCCTCCAGGCTCACCCTCCCGGGGAGACCACCAGCCTGGCCGGGCCCCCAGGGTTTTCAGGGACCCGGAGTGCCTTGCCCAACATGGCTCCCCCCTCTCGGCATTTTCCCAGCTTTTCATCCTCAGGTTAGAGCCTTATTTGCAAACGGAAACCGGACTGTCTTTCAGAGACAAAGGGGGGTCACAGACATGTGGCAGGAGGCTGGTGGGGGGGACCCTGCAGCTGCCCTGGCCCCTCTGAGCACCGCCGTGTGGCTCTCCCACATCCACCCTGCATCCCGTCCATACTCTGCACTCATCCCCCAGTGACTATGACCTGCTTCCAGATGCTGGACACTGGCCAGCCCAGGACAGTGAAAATTGGCAGGTTACACTTGCCCGGAGGGTTTGGGATCTTAGCAGTTTGTTGAGTTTTTTTCTTGACAAATAATATTTACACTAGAGAGTCTCCAGAAGCAATGGAGAACCCAGCCCCGAGTGGGGCCGTCTGCTGCAAACGCTTCCGTGCATGTGTCCCTGAGCCTGTAGGGTAGGCACCTGGGTGGCATCACCCCCAGGGACCCAGGGAATGCACAGAGGAAGACCAGAGGCTGTGGCCTGCAGGATGGCCCGCCCCTGCCCACCCAGCAAGGCACCTGCCTTGGGCTGGGGTCGGCTTCCCTGACACCCGAGGCCAGCCACCCGATCTCTGGATCCTAAGTGTGATGACTCGTGGTCTTCCGGAAGTACTTCTGGGCCCATGCCAATGCCTGTGCTGCACTGAGGCCCTGTCCTCCCTCCCGGACACGTGCCCCATCTGCCCTCAAGGCTCTGGCAGGACCGGAAGGCGCACACAGCCCGGCGGCTCCCCCGCGGGGCCGGCAGGACGCAGGCCCCCATCCCAGCTGTTGGCAAACAGGACCGGCGTGTGCAATGGCCCTGTCAGGAGCATGTGCCTTCCTCGGCGCCCTGTGATATTCTGTGATTTTCACATTTTCCTCTTCAGAGGAACTCGGGACAGGTTGTCCGCTCCACAGGCTCCAGAGAAAGAAGTTGTCCAAGCTTCGCGCTTTCTTCCTGTTTCCTTTCACGGTGTAGGTCTCGTGGTTCACCCGAGGAGCGGTGTGGTCACTGGGAGGGAGGCCACGTCTCCTCTGCACAAGCTCTGCCTTTGGCCACACCCCCATGGCTGACAAGGCATCCTGGAGACTCTTCTGGTGTCAGCAGGGGACCTCAGAGGACACATCTGTCCACTCACTGATGTCAAGCCTGAGAGGCAGAGACCCCACTTCAGTGACCCTCACCCAGTAGGTGCCAGCGGCGGCCAGGGCCCCTCAGACCTCCCTCGCCCTGAGTTCCGGGCCGACCGTGGTGTCATCAGACTCTCCTTGGTCGCGCCCAGCAGGGACTGCACGCAGGACAGGGTGAGCAGCCAGGCCTGCCCCCGCTGTGCTTGGAGCAGAGGCTTCCCAGAGACACAGATGCTCAGGGCGCTTTTCCTGCACACCAGCCCCCGCCTCTGAAAAAGCAACAGTGGAATTAAAATGCCTGGAAAGACCATGGACGTGGAAGCCGGAGGGGGCAGGGGGCAGGGAGGCCCCTCCAGGCTGCGCTCTGATGGCCCCCAGCCGACCAACAGGGGCTCTTCGTTCAGCCCCGTAGTGAAATTTCTAGAAATGTATGAACTTACCTTCACCCCAGAAAAGGAGGCCGTGTCACCCCCAAGGCTCCCCTGAATGTTAACCCCCAAGGCCAGTGAGCCCAGGCCAGCAGGAGCCCCGCGCTACTGCCCACATACGGAAAATACAAGAGAAAAATGTACAAACTACAAACGTGACGTCCGAGGCGTGTGATTTGTGCTCCGAAGGAAGAAATTCCTTACCTTCTGCCTCTGCCTTCCCGCCGGGAGGCGGTCCTGGAAGGCGGACGGATCAGCACCATGCAGCGATCATTAGAATCACAGACAAGGGACAGTGAGATCTGCCCGGGTCAGTACAGAGCAGAGGCAGGGAGAACGGCCAGGAGGGTCTGCAGCCCCCGGGGGGAAGGACCGCTGCCCCCGCCCCACTCGGGCCCAGGGGTTCCGTGTCCATCACCCGGTACCTCCTTCCTCCTTTCTTCTGGTCTCTCTTAACGTCTAGGTGATTTATTTGCAGAACATATGGAAAAGGACACATCCAACTAAAATAATAATAAAACATAACAGGAGGATGAGCCTCAGGAACAGGGGAAATACTAGCCAACCACAGACCAGGACTCTCCGCCTCCGGGCTCCACGGAGAACCCAGCCCGGGGAGCGATGGAGCCTGGGTTTCTCAGGAGGAGAGACACGTCCATGCAGCCTGGAAAGGCTGAGCGGTGAGCAGGGATGGCGGGCTGGGGGCCACGGCGGCAGAAGCCACTCTCTGGACTGAGCCCAGCCTCTCCGACGCGGGGTCCGTTCTTGTCCGAAGGGCACCGTGGGGACGGGTCCGCCCCACGCAGCACGAGGACTCTGTCCATGGGACCCTTGCCGTGGGGCTCCTCCAGGAGGAACTTGTGCCTGTGTGAACTTGAAAATACAAAACAGTATCTCCCTTTAGCATTACCTACTTTGAATTTTAAATGTCACCTCTAAAAATGTAGAAAGGCCCACTTGATAACTAATTTGGAGGAAGAGAACAGGAGGCCGCGTGGCGGCGAGGCTGTTTCTCATAAAACACACTCGTCAGCGCAGCTGCTCGAGGGTCAGAGCCGCCTGCTGCCTCACTCACCCGGGCCCTCGGCCGAGACCGCGCCCCCGCAGCAGCGTCTTGACCCGACCTCCCGACGGGTTCGCCTGCGGCAGGAACAGCGGGTGCTTCCCGTTTCCTCCTTCCCAACACGAAGCGTGTGGATACAACTCGACAGGCAGGATGCCCTTGAACATGAGTTCTGTGGAGAGAGGGTCCCGGGCAACAGCCACGCTTCTCCGGCCCGGGACGTACGCAGGGCGGGGGCACGCGTCACTGCAGACCACGCTTTAGGGGGCACACCTTCCTCCACCGCCCCCCGCCCGTCCCTGCCCCCACCTCCAGCCAGGACTCAGGGCTCCGAAAGCGGCAGGAAGGCGGGGTCTCTGGGGAAGTGGCAGCGGAGCCCCAGGAAAGACCGTGAAGGGATCCCACGTCCCCAGAGGGGTGGGTGCACCCCAGGCCTCAGCCCGAGGCACGCCGAGCGTGCCGGGGAGGGAACACGCATGGGCCGGGCTCCGCTCACACGCGTGTGTACGGGAGCCCGTTCCCAGCAGCCGGGGGGCTTCAAGGGAAGAGCGTCAGGTGGTCCAGACACCAGGTTAAAAGCCATCGTCTCCGTGAAAAGAACGAATTACGCCCACCAGGGCCTGGGCGTGCGTGTGGGGCGCGATCGGCCTGACTTTCTAACAAGCGCCGGGCCTGCTCCGCCCCCGCCCGCAGCGGCCGACTCGCCGAAGAGAAGGACCGTGAGCAGATCGTTTGCTAGCAGGACATGACCACAAAAACGTGCGTTCCTCGACATTTGCAATGATTTACAATTGGCTGGAAGCTGGCACTGGCTGCCCGTGACAAGTGCCAAGCCCTCGGGCTCTCTGGGGCCACGGGGAGCACCCTTCCCGCCGGCACCCGCGGCGAGCGCTCCAGAACTCGGGATGCCAGGTGAGGTTGCGCGCAGCGGGGACTCCGGCTCCGCTCCGTCTTTCTTACAAAATACTTACTCCTGGGGCTCCTGGCGGCTCAGTCGGTTGGGTGTCTGACTTCGGCTCAGGTCATGATCTCCTGGTTCATGAGTTCGAGCCCCACGCAAGGCTCTGTGCTGACAGCTCAGAGCCTGGAGCCTGCTTCGGAGGCCGTGTCTCCCTCCGTCTGTGCCCCTCCACCACTCGTGCTCTGTCTCTGTCTCTCTCTCAAAAATAAATAAAAACATTAAAAATTCCAAAAAAAACCCCTGCTCTTCATCAACAGGCGATTGTGTCCCACGTCACAGAGCCCGTCCTCCCACAGACAGAAGTTCTGCACTGCAGGACGGAGGCCCAGCAGGTGCCTGCCCCGGCCGGCGAGGCCTGTGTGACAAGTGTGCCTTAGGAGGAAGCTCCATTAGCCATGGGTTAGTGGCCAGGGCAGGCACCCCTTCGGGGACCCAGGCCATAGACCCTCTCCCAGGGCTGAGTGGGGGCCCCCTGGTCAGCCACATCAGGCAGGACATCGACTTCTCCCCAGAGGGCCCTGCCGCCTGGGTCCCTGTCACCTTGCGGCCAGCATCCTTGGCTGTCTTTCCTCCTGAGCTCATAATTTCAAGGGGTGCAGCGTGGGTCCTGCTGAAACCTGTTATCCTGATGGGACTCATCGGTGTTCTGTGCCTGTCCACACCTGCCCTCAGGCTTCCAGGCCCAAGGACAGTCAGTTGTCTAGCCTACAGTCTGCCGAGTGACACGCTGCCCCTTCCTCGGTCACATCTGGTCATCTGCTGGGCCAGCGGTGCTACTTCTGGCTTTGGTTACCAGCCAGATCCCAGCGGTCAGACAGGAGGGAACCCTGTGTGTCTGGGTCACTCGGCACCTTTTCCCTGGTGACAGGATCCCATCTGCTATCACCATGGCAACAGAGAGACCTCCTCGGAAAAGTCCCTGAGAGGAGCAGGTCAGGGTGCAGAGGCCCCAGCTGGACGCCAGGTGGCCCTTGGCTGGGTCTGGAAGTCCCTCCCAGGAATCTGACCTTCCCGCCGCCAGGGCCTCGTCTCAGCCGGACCGACAAGAAACCCTCCCTCAGGGAAGGAAGCAGGCTGAGCTCCTGGACACACGGGCGTCCTGGCCATGGTGAGGCCAAGGGCCCTTCAAGGATGATTTTCTCTCGTGTCCGGGGTGACTCAGGCTGGGCGCCATCCTGGGGGAGAGCCGGCCACCGCCCGCCGCCCGCCGCCCGCCGCGCTGACAGCTCAGGGAAGAGCTGCGCGCATCCAGACCAGCTGCGCCCGGGCTGCGCGCCTCTGCCGTGGGCGCTGCCGCGGGGGGCGGGGCTAGCAAGGCTGCAGACCCCCACCCTGACCGCAACCTGTTGTCACCGCTGGGCGGCTCTCAGGGTCTCCCCGGGGGTGCCCGGCACAGCCTCCATGGACACCAGCCCTCACCTGCCCTCCCCAAGCCAGACAAGGACCAGGGGCCGTGAGGGCGGAGCCCGTGGGCCAGAGCATGAGCTGAGGGGTCAGGAAAGGGCTTCACCCTCTGACCTGGGGAAGGAGGAACCAGAGCAGCCACCCAGTCCCAGTGGGGTGAGTCCATCTGCTGTGGTGGCTGTAACCCATGCCGGGGGGGGGGGGGGGGGGGGGGGGGGGGGGGGGGGGGGGGGGGGGGGGGGGG
>PISW01010579.1:0-14426 GCA_004023785.1 Mungos mungo | reverse complement strand
CTTTCTCTCTGTCCTGGAGCCCGGAAGGTCAAGGTCAGGTGTCACAGGGCTATTTCTCTGGAGGGCCTGCCGTGTAGACAACTGCCTTGCTGCCGTGTCCTCAAATGGCCTCCCTCCAGGCAGGTCGCGTCTAGTCTCCCTCCTATGCCGACGTGGGTCCTGTAGAACGTGGGTCTCACCCTATGACCTCTTGTGATCTCTGTCGCCTCTACGGAAGACGCCTCCACTGGTCACACGGGGCACGAGGACATCAGCCTCTGCTCTGGGGGACTCGGTTCAGTCCACAGCAGGGCTTCCCCGTGAAGCACCAAGTTACAACAGGAAGCATCTGGAGCGTTCCTCGGAGGGTCAGAGGGCAGAGGTGGGGGGTGCATGAGGCCAGGGCTCTGGACTCCCAGCCGCAGGCCCGCATGGCAGCCGCGGGTCCACAGCCTGGGGGCCCCTCCTCCAGCACAGAAATCTCCAGGCTTTGGGGCTTCGAGAAAGGGCCCCGCGAACCCGTCCACGTGACGATGCGCTTTGCGGCCCTTTTTGCCATCGGTGGCGTCTTGGGAACATGGTCCCGGGCATGGAAATCCCGGGGCTGCCTGTGGGGTATTTTTATCTCTGGACCTCGGTGTCAACAGTGAGAGTCACCTCCCTTGTCTGATGGATAAAAAGCCAAAGCCTCCCTTGGCCCACAGGTGTCCAGCCAGCGGCCCCGCACCTCCTCTCCCGTCCCCCCATCCGCCTGTGCTCCTGTGCTCGCGGGCCTTCAGCCCTGCGCGGCCAGGCGGGCGCTCTCCTGAGCAGCTGCTCTTTCTCCACTGACGTGAGTCGGCTCCGGGGACTCGCTCAACACAAAGTCCTCCCGGGAGATCTCGTCAAGCAGAATCTTGATGCACGTGAGGCGGGGCATCTGCCCGCCTCCATCCAGACCCTCGGGCGGGCAGATCTGGGTCCACGGAAGTGGGGTGCCTGTCACAAACCTCCGCTCCACTCAGGAGACACCTCTGACCACGTGCAGGGGCGAGGCCAGACCCGGGGGGGGGAGCCAGACAGCCCTGCCAGGTGCACAGCCCCTCAGCCGCATGGCCCACTCGGTCTGCTCTGTGTTCCTTCCAGGATTTGAAGGCCGTGCTGTCCCTGCCCCAGTACCCAGGGGAGTTCCTGCACCCGGTGGTGTATGCCTGCACCGCCGTCATGCTGCTGTGCCTCCTGGCCTCCGTCATCACCTACATCGTGCACCAGAAGTAAGGCCCGCTTTGCGTCAAGACCGCGTGCTTTTACCTTCAAATGCAAACCCTACAACGAGCCCCCTCCTCACATAGTGAGAAGTCCCTGGAAGGTACTAAACGGACCCCCTGCCTAAACACCAGGCACGGCCCTGGCAGCAGCCAAGGGTGGCCAAGTGCTCCAGAGAGCCATGCGCTTCCATCCAGGGCGCCGCCAGGGCTGTCTGTGCTGTTAGCGAGTCAGGTAAGACAGGTTCTTCCTCCAAGGCCCAGGGTCACTGCAGGTGCTCCGAGAGCCCACATCCTTGGCTGGCAGAGTGCTCACACACCTTTGCATTGTGCCGTTTGATCTGGGGCAGGGTGGGGGGCATCTAGCTGTTTTTCTTCTGAGCTGGTTCTGCGGCCACCTCTGCCTGTGAGGGGCGATGAGCTGGGGGTATCTGCATCACTGGAAGACGCACTGGGAAATGTGAGGAGGGGTCTCTGCCGTGTCAGGATCAAGCCCATAATCAAAGTCATGAGCAAAACCTAGAGGGTGGGCACAACTGCAGTGATGAGAGGAGGCTGGGGCGTGTCCAGGGCCATGGAGAAGCTCTGGCCGCGGTCACAGCTGTAGGAATAGGCTGAGTCATCGCTGCCCTGGCCATAGCCAGGGTGAGGCCGAGCCATGGACATGGTCACAGCCATAGGCAAGGTCCTAATCCACAGACTGCAGGCGTCTGGCTTCCCGTCAGTCACAGCCACGCCCTCTTCTTTAGGCACCAGACATCTGCTCAAGGAGGGAAGCACTCCATCCTGGCCGTCAGGAGGCGTGCCCGGGGGGCCCTTCCCCGCTCTGCGTCTGTGGCCAGACAAGGTGTAAAGTCTCAGACTTCAGTAGCAGCATCCGTCCAATGACCAGGCTCAGGATTTCTCAAAGCCCTCCAGTCCAGCATTCCAAGTCAATTTAACACAAAATCGTCCAACAGCCACACACTGAGGGTGTATTCAGCGCAGTCCCTGTGTCTTCCCACCCACCTGGTCCTTCGGGCGCGCTCCCCAGCCTCTCTCTGTCACACCGCGGGGGGCTTTAGCTCGGTCCCCTTGTGGATGGAGCGTGGCGAAGGGGGAAGCAGGCTGGCCTGCACACCTCACCCTGAGTGCTGGCTCCTGATGGGACATCTCCGTTTCCCGCAGCGCCATCCGGATCAGCCGGAAAGGCCGGCACACGCTCTTGAATTTCTGCTTTCACGCGGCTCTGACCTTCACGGTGTTTGCCGGCGGCGTGAACCGCACCAAATACCCGATCCTGTGCCAGGCGGTGAGTGCCGTCATGCCCTCGTTTTGCTACAAAATTTAAAGTGTTTATCGCCGCTCCTACCAAAGGGGAAATGTGTGATAATTGTCTTGTTTGTGAAATAACACTCGAGTATTTGTTCAGCCGTGTCTCCTGGAGGGAATAGCTCAGCACCCAGGCACCTGTACACACAGCCCCACCCCCACGAGAGGCCGACTGCTTCCCTCAGCACTGGATCATGTCAGGTAATTTGTTTTCACTTGGCCAGCGAGCTCCGAGGCCTCTGGTGACATGCTAACTGGACACTGGTCCCAGGAGTAGGGTTGGGAGCTGCTCCTCCCCCACCAGCGACTGGCCAGGTCAGGAGCATGGAGTAGGGGCCACCTGGCCCCACCTGCCATCCAGGTATCTCTGTCACCAGCAGGTGGCCAGGGAGTCCAGGTGCAGAGGTTCTGTGCCCCCTCAGGTAGAACGGAGGCCTCTGAACGTCGCAGCATTGAGGACAGGTCACCAAGGACTCTTCTCTCCTCTCCGTGGCCTCAACGGACTTCTCTTTAAAAATGGGGGAAATGCACTTTGGTTCCGATAGAGCTGGGAGGGCTGTTTCCTCCAGCAGCGCCCACTTCCTCCTGCTGCCCCGTGTGGCCCTGGCCCAGGACAGGCGGCCCCACACCCAAGTCTCTCTGTGGGCTCTGCCCTCCAAATCCTGGCCCGGACCCCCTCCTCATGGCTCCAGCTCAGCCCAGGTGACAGTGATCTCCAGGTGGACAGTGACCTCCAAATGACAGTGACCCTCAGGTGACAGTGACCTCCAGGTGGACAGTGACTTTCAGGTGACAGTGACCTCCAGGTGGACAAGGACCTTGAGGTGACTATGACCTCCAGGTAGACAGTGACCTTCAGGTGACAGTGACCTCCAGATGGACAAGGATCTCCAGGTGACTGTGACCTCCAGGTGACCATGACCTCCAGGTGGATAGTGACCTCCAGGTAGACAATGACCTCCAGGTGACAGTCACCTCCAGGTGGACCGTGACCCCCAGGTGGACAATGATCTCCAGGTGGACAATGACCTCCAGGTGACCATCACCTCCAGGTGGACCGTGACCCCCAGGTGGACAATGATCTCCAGGTGGACAGTGACCTCCAGGTGACCGTGACCTCCAGGTAGACAGTGACCTCCAGTTGACAGTGACCTTCAGGTGGACAAGGATCTCCAGGTGACTGTGACCTCCAGGTGACCATGACCTCCAGGTAGACAGTGACCTCCAGGTAGACCGTGGCCTCCAAGTGGACAGTGACCTCCTGGTGACAGTGACCTTCAGGTGACAGTCACCTGCAGGTGGACAATGACCTTCAGGTAGACAGTGACCTCCAGGTGACTGTGACCTCCAGGTGACCATGACCTCTAGGTGACCATAACCTCCAGGTGGACAGTCTCCTCCAGGTGACAGTCACCTCCAGGTGGACTGTGACCCCCAGGTGGACAATGACCTCCAGGTGGACAATGACCTCCAAGTGAACAGTGACCTCCTGGTGACAGTGACCTTCAGGTGACAGTCACTTGCAGGTGGACAATGACCTTCAGGTGACGGTCACCGGCCAGTAGACTGTGAACTCCAGATGGACAATGACCTCCAAGTGACTGTGACCTCCAGGTGACCATGACCTCCACATGACCATAATCTCCAGGTGGACAGTCTCCTCCAGGTGGACCGTGACCTCCAGGTGGACCGTGACCTCCAGGTGGACCATGACCTCCAGGCAGACAATGACCTCCAGGTGACCATCATCTCCAGGTGGACCGTGACCTCCAGGTGGACAGTGACCTCCTGGTGACAGTGACCTCCAAGTGGACAGTGACCTCCTAGTGACAGTCACCTTCAGGTGGACCGTGGCCACCAGGTGACAGTTTCCTCTAGTGCCCAGGCAGGAGCCAGCAGGGGACTGCCCCATGGATTGAAGAGCGTCTTACCAAGGTTCTGTCATCGGTGGCACGTCTGCCTGGGCCACGTGGTGGGCGGGTCTCGGCCTGGCATCCACGCAGTCACGTGACTCCCCTCACAGCCTCGGTCGCTGTGAACCCCGCAAACATTTACTGATGGCGTGGAAGCTGCTGAGGCCTAATTACCTGACGCTCACGTGCACAACCTTGACGGCAGTCTGCACACAGGACTGTCGCCCGCACAGCAGGAGGGGAGAGGCTGTTCACGCGGCGGCGGCCTGGGGAAGAAGCAGGCTGTGAGCTCCTGCCCCAGGCACGGGCCGCCAGGCAGCACCTGGCCCCGCCGCCCGGCCCGCCCCAGGCTCCTCAGAGCCTCTGGGGAGCCCACCCCCCCCCAAAAGCCTGGGAACTGTGTCCATGCTCCAGCCCGGACGGAGCCTTCTGGAGGCCAGGGCTCCTCGTGGCCTCAGAGGCCTGGCCGGTTAGCCGGTGGACACCCCAGGAGCAAGCCAGACCGGGGAGTGTTCCCGGCCCGGAAGGGTCCAGAGAGCAAGGTCTGAGAGGTGACGGTGGCATGAGAAACCTCGATTCTCTGGTGGTGACCGTCCTCAGGACCCCCATCGGAGAAAGCCAGAGCGGACCCCACCCTGACCCTGGACTACGTCTCCTCAGGAGCGGGGGCAGGGCACCCTAAGTCGCTCATTCACAAATTCCGAGCGGAGCCGCACTCACCCTGCTGCACTGCCCAGCCTCTGGCGGTGGGAGTGGGACAGAGAGCATCGTGTGCACCAGAGGGAAGGACAAAGCTGCGGCCCAGCTGAGGGACCGGGTGGGGCTGCCCCGCTGGAGACCCCGGCGAGCCCTCCAGGTGACGTTCTGCCACCGACACCCGACGCCTCTCTATGTCAGACCTGTGCCTTGCAGACAAAGACAGAAGTGCGGGTGCTGTTACGGAGGGTGACCCGGCGCGCACAGCGTGCCCACTACTCGCTGGAGAGGAGGCGGCCCGAGCGGGCACAGCTGGGAAGCCGGAGCGTCAGGAGCCGGGGCAGTTAGCTTTAATGGGGCGACGACTGACCTGTCAAGGTTAGGAGGGACTCTCTCTGTGCCGGTCCAGGTTGGGACATCGGTCTCGGCGGGAGCGACTCCGTTGGGTCTCCTGGGCCTCCAGCCTACCCACCGCGGGCCATGGTCTCAGACTTCTTAGTCGCCACATCTCCACAAGCCAATTCATGGTAAATGTGGTTTTGCTCCAGCGGGCACCCAGGCCTGAGCCCATGCTGACGGGACAAGTGTGCCACCACCCTGGCGCCTGGACACGGGACACCCCAGCCAGCCTTCCCTGTCTAGGTGTGGCTCACACTTATGCTCTGTGGCCCGAAGCTGGGCTGGCTGGGGAACAGATGGTTGCTATGGCAACCAGAAGATGACCGGGAGCCTCATTAGAGTCCTAAGTGACATCATGAACACAAACAGCTGGCCGCCGGTGGTCCCACATGATGATGTGTGTCAGCACCGGCTTGTGGGTGAGAGGGGGCGGCCTGCTCTGTCTCCTTCCCAGGGTGACGGCAGTCCTGTCTGCAAGCCAGGGCGGGGTCCTATGACCTCTCCGTGTGTCCAACCTAAAGTGGTGGCTGGGAGGCGGAGGCTGCAGCCCCCCAGGAGCTCCGTGCGGGCGAGGCTCAGAGCAGCCGCCAGGAGCACGGCCGGCTCATCCCACCCCCTCCTGACCCTGGGGCTCCTTCCCGGCCTTGGCACCTGTTTTCAGTCACCTGTGTGACGGCCACACTGCTGTCCCCTCAACGAGAGCCTGCAATCCTTCAGTCGAGAGCCAGGTGGACATGCCCCTCCCTCCCTTCTGGTGCAGGTGCTGAGTGACTGCTCCCCAGTTCCCAGGCTGGGGTGAGCACTGGCACACAGGCACCCGCAGGAGGCCCAGACCGGGCGGTGGGAAAGGCTGGCCTCACTAGGCCTGTGCAGGGAGCCTCCCCAGTAACCACAAACAGCTCTGGGGCTCCCACCCCACCCATCCCATTCTCCTTGGTTATTTTGGGTTTTCTAATAAGCAAAAACTGAACTCTGGATCCAATAAATGGTTATAATGCAATGTTAGCTTTAGCCAGAGAGTCTCTGTATTCCTTAAACATTTATGCCTTTTTCAATCACGGCCATAATTTACTTGTCCTTGTGAAATGTCAGGCTCTTGCTTCATAGGTAACCTCGTTTTCTAGAATCAGGTGGAGACAAAGGAAGGGATGCGTGATTAGCTAACGCAGTAAGTGCTGGGGGCGGGGGGTAACGCTCGGCCAGCAGCTCCCACGGCAATGAGCCGCCGCGCCTGTGGGGGGCGGACGTCACAGCTGATCCGGAAAGTGCTCTTTGTCACACACAACCCCCCACACCGGCCTCATGGGAGACCCCTGCTACAGGGCCTCCCGCCCCTCAGCTGGTGGCCCCTGTGTGGGGCCCAGCCCAGAGGACATCCTCCCTGAAGCCCTCAGGCCCCCACGTCTGGGCCAGGCTGAGCCTGGGCACGTGCACGGGCACCAGACGTGCTGCTGAGGGGCACCTATGGGGCCAGCCTCGCGCGGACCACCCCAGGGCACCGTGTGTGCAGGCCCAGGGGCTCCCAGCCCCATCTCTCAGCAGGACACAAATCCAGCCAGTGCCAGAGTCCTGGCGGCCCACGCATCTCACTGTGGAGGGGACATCTGTCCTGACTGGGGCCCCCCGTGCCCTCCTGCGGGTCCCCTGTCACTGTCAGGCTGCCTCCCGAGGATGCGAAGGGAGCAGGAGGGCTCAGGCCCAGGCCTTGGGGAGGGGGGCGCGCACAGCCTCCAGGGCAGCGCACTGACCGGCCTCTACCCGCAGGTGGGCATCCTGCTGCACTACTCCACGCTCGCCACCATGCTGTGGATCGGGGTGACCGCCAGGAACATCTACAAGCAGGTGACCAAGAAGGCCCCGCCGTGCCCGGGCGCAGACCAGCCGCCGTACCCCAGGCAGCCCCTGCTCAGGTACCGAGCACTCGTGCCTGGGCTGCCTTCCGGGCGTCACACAAACTGGCTCACGGGGAAACGGGGTCTGAGGACAATCCGGTCTGCACAGGTGGCCAGGGGCAGGGCGGGACGCTGGGGATGGGGTGGGGGGAGAGGACCAGGGAGGGGATGTCGGGGTGTTGGGGCAGAGCTGGAGCCAGATCAGCGGGCCTGAGGGCCGGCGTGTCCCTCTGCTGGCGGGGCGTGCCTCTGTGCTCTGGAGCTCCACGCCACCGGGGCTCCGGTGGAGACAGCTGTGGTTGGTGGGTCTGCTCTGGTCTCGGCGACGGTTCACTCATGGGTCTCAGTGAGCCAAGGTGACCCCACGGTGACCACGTGGCCTGGGCCTTTCAAGGCCGGTGGCAGATGGGTCTGGAGAGGAGCAGCCAGTGGACTGTTACTTGGTCAAGCTGGAGGGTTTGGGGTGGACAGGTGGTCCCTGTGAGGGGCAGCAATGTCACTGCGAAGTTGTGGCCTGGGCCCGGGGCCATGGGCACCCAGCCCCTTGGGCTGAGCTCTGCCCGGATCCAAATTTGAAGGCCCCCCCCCTTCCCGGGAGTACCGCGGGGCACCTGACTCACCCTGAGGCCTCATCGGTTACTAACAAGGTGACCCCAGCAGACGCTTTCCGACACCGCCTGACTTTCTGAAGCGAGCAGACCACTGGCCACACGGCTCCCAGGGCCCGTGGGGCCGCTGCTGCGGGCCGGGCTCGGGGCGGCAGGACTTCAGGGCCTCATTTCTCCTGCAGGGAGGCCCCAGGTCCCCAGGGTTTAAAAATCACTTTCAAAATGAATTTCTGGTCTATAATTGATTGAAAGTCTGCCTGGCTTTTTGAAAAACGAGGTGGAGGCCGCAGAGCACTCTGGCACTTCTCTCTCTGACGGCTTTAAAATGCTGAGACGGAGCCGGCCTCCAGGTGCTTCCCGGAGCAACAGGCCCGAGGCTCAGTGGCTGTGGCTCGGGGGGCCCGGGGATGGGGGCACATGTTCCAGGGGCCATGGGCTCAGGGGGCTCAGAGAGACCCGGGACAAAAGGGTCCGGGCTCGCTGGCTGTGCACGAAGCCGGCCGCGCCCCAGCTTCGGGGCACTCTGGGACACTTGCGCCTCCTGCCGTGTTGCCTAGGAACCGCTGGCCCGTTGCCCATGTCCCCTTCTTTGGTGCAAAGAGCTGGACACTGGGGAGCAGGGGGACATGGCGATGGGATCCCAACAGCTCCCTAGGTGACTACCCCTCTGGCAGGTTCAGACTCGGAGGGTGGGGACCCTGGCTCCGGGTCTGCTGAGGGCCCGCCAGAGTGTTTTCCTCCCAGGCCCCCTCCACTTGCCATGCACACTCACCCTGCAGCCCCACGCCGGCCGGGCCATCCTTACCAGCTATGGCTCCTCCTAGTGGCCCTGCTAGGCGTCCTCCGCCTGGTCCCTGACCCCAAGCCCAGCACCGTGTAACCTGCGCGCCCACATCAGCACAAATGTAATCCCAGAGTCTTCCGGGGAGCGAAGGACCCCCAGGCCACGCCGTCTGCTGAATGCGGAGCAGACGGTCACAGCACGTCCTGCTGACCCTCGGCGAGGCCCAGGCATGTGGGCCCATGTCCTCCCTTCGCAGGCCTCCAATGAGAAGGAAAAAGAAAATAGTGTGGGTTCAAACCTTCTGTGTGAACTCACAACACGCGGTTTCTTGAGAAACAAGGGGCCAGCTGTCTAATTTCTTACACTGACCTCGTGGCCATTTGGCCAGAGGTGCCACCAAAGGGTCTGCTGCAGGGGAGTTGGTCCGTGGGGCCCGAGAGCCCGCACTGGGGTCTGCCCACTTGCTCCATGGGCCACTCTGCTCAACTTTGGGGAAAACCAAGCCCATTTGGAGATCTCAAGAAAACTGCAGCCACATAAAATTTTACAGGACTCTGGAGTAGAAGAGAGCCTCGCCCTGGGGACAGTCCGACCCCGGGGGTCAGGCTCGCTGCCTGCCTGCTAGGGCCGGCTCCAGGCGCAGAGAGGATGGATGGGTCTCGTGTTTCAGGATTGTTCTGGCTACTCAGGGTCCCCTGCAGCCCCACATGAAGATTAGGATCAGTTTCTCCATTTCTGCAAACTTGGCCACTGGAGTGTGGATGGGGCTGCCTGGCTGCACAGAGCACAACGCATAACGTTCTTTTTAATATCTTTTTCTAATGTTTTATTTATTTTTGAGAGAGAGAGAGAGAGACAGCGTGAGCAGGGGAGGGGCAGAGAGAGAGGGAGACACAGAATCCGAGGCGGGCTCCAGCTCTGAGCTGTCAGCACAGAGCCCGACACGCGGCTGGAACTCACACACTGTGAGATCACGACCTGAGCCGGGGTCGGACGCTTGACCGACGGAGCCCCCCAGGCGCCCCCATCACGTTAACCTTAACGGCATCCACGTAACACAGGACACTTCTCTGTTTATGTGGGTCCGCGAGATGTCCGTGGGCAACATTTCTAGCGCTCAGCGCCCACGTCTCGTGCCGCCTCCTGAGGATTTTTCCTGAGCGTTGTTTTCATGCCCCGTAAGCGGGATCGTCTTCCCCGTTTTCTCTTGGGGTTGGTCCTTGCTCACGTGTAGAAGCACAGCTGGGTTTTGTGGGTTGGTCTTCCGTCCTGGGGCTTTGCTGAGTCCGTTCACGAGCGTTCCTGCGGATCCCTTCGGGTCGAGTCTGCGTGACCGCGTCGAGGGCACTCCTGGACAGCTACCTCCTTCCTGTCCAGTTCAGGTGGCTTTTGTTTCTTTTCTTGACTAATTCTTGGGCCAGAACCGCCGCACAATTCTCGTCTCTGTGTCTCAGTCTGTCTGGTGACGCTTGGCCCATTTTGTTGGTTGTTGGGAAGAACCGACCTGGGCCCGTCCACTCTCTGCTGCTCTCCTGGCTCCGGTCCTGTCACTCTCTCCCACCCGAGCCCGCTGCGCCTCCCCGGGCTCGTCCCCGACACCATCAGCTCGGCCGGGGGACGGGAGGCCTCCCTTCCTTCCTCACAGACGGTCCCAGCTACGAACCTCTCTCGGAGACGCTTCTGCCGTTAAGTCTGGACATGCTACGGGGTTTTCCACTCATTTTAAGTACTTTCTGATTTTCCTGATTGTTTTCATTTTTTCCTTTTCCTTTTTTTTTTTTTTTTTTGCCCATTGGTTGTGCTGTTTAATTTCCACAGGTGGTCAGGTTTCGGGGTGAGGGTCCCGGCACCAGTGCCACTTCAGGGGTGAGCCGAGGGAAGGAGATTCCAGCTCCACCAAGGTGGCTGGCGGCTTCCAGGGGACGTCCCCATCCCAGTGACAGGGGCACGCAGCCCTCATCCCTGCCCCGGGCTCAGGTGCAGTGCGGCATCGTTGGGGGAGCAGGTTACACTGTGCCCTGCGCTTGGCACGGACGCTGCCCTCGCCCCCGCGTGTCAACAGCTCCTCTCCAGGCGCCACCCGAGGGCCGGTGGCCATTGGTGCAAGCAGCGATGAGCGTGCTGTGGCTCTCGGAGCGCTCCGCCGGCGGCAC
Source organism: Mungos mungo (assembly GCA_004023785.1). NCBI lineage: Eukaryota > Metazoa > Chordata > Mammalia > Carnivora > Herpestidae > Mungos > Mungos mungo. The sequence continues at coordinate 3,447 of PISW01010579.1, read as the reverse complement.
ACTCAGAGGGTGTGTAAGAGCTCCCTGTTCTCAGCCGAAACCTTCGATCTGACAGCACGGGGTGCCCACGGGACCTGGAGACCCGCATCTCTCAGACGGACCCCGGGGCAGGGCCCCACAGCCCCCACACCTGCACACGGCACAGTCGTGGTCCTCAGGCTCACCTGCCCCTCCCGCCCCCTCGCCTCCCTGGCCTGCGTGAACGTCCCCTCGGGCGGAGCCCGCCTGGTGGTCGGAGGCTCTGGGACACCCTCCAGAAGAGAGAGAAGCAGCCAAGGGCCCGGAGTCTGCAGAAGCCGGGTCCCAACTCTGGACTCAGCCGGAAGCCTGGGCCCCTGGGGATGGTCCCAGCAGAGCCTGGAGGGGCACTGACCAGGCAGCCTCCTCTGTGAAGACTTGTGGCGAGTCCAGGAAGGAAAAACGCCCTGGGCGCCGCCAAGGAAAGGCTCAGCGGGGCGGGCAGCGAAGACGCCCCGAACGAGAGGCCGCCGAGCTGCACCCCTGCACACGAGGGCTCCTCACCTCTGGGGGCGTCTGAGCCGGGGCAGCGGCAGTGGGGCTGACAGAGGCTCTGGGCGCCACCCCAGGGCCTCCGGGGCTCCCCCCCAGCCCGTTCCCCACCCCCTTCCCCCCTCCCTCAGGACCCAGGAGGGCCTGGCAGCCGGGACCCCGCGGAGAATCCCAAGTATTCTCTGGTCCTGTCCCGGCATCTCACCTGCGGCGATGGCTCTGTGACCAGCGGGCGACTGTCGCACCTGACGGCAGTGCCTCAGGCTGTCCTGGGGCCGGGTGCGGGGGCAGGGGGACCGTCCCAAGTGCGTCTGACCAGCGGACATGACTACCCAGGAGGCCGAGGTCGGCTCACCGCCCCCACCTGCTGGTTCTGAAGCGGGGGGGCCGGCGGCCGAGGGGAAACTGTGGGCTGCGCCCGGTCTACATTCTCTCCTGTGGGACCTGGGGCGCCGTCCGGCCCCGCTCAAGGGCGGGAGAGCTCGAGGGCCGTCTTCTCACGGTGGAGGCCGGTGCCAGGTTCTGAGGTCAAGGTCTGCCCGCAGCTCCCGAGGCCGTGACGCCTGCTGGACGGGCGCACGGAGGGAGCTCTCAACCGGCCGTTTGCGGCATCGAGGCCGGCGGAGCGGGGCCGGTGGCGGGAAAGTGCGCGCCTGGCCAACCGTCGCTGACGATGAACGCGGGTGGCGGGCGGCACGGGCAGCGCTGGAGACGCGTCCTCCTGCGCCCTCGGCTCTTTGGGAGGGACACGCCCCAGAGGCCCTGCTGCCCCCCCTCCACGGCTGCTCGTCCTCTGAGAGCCAACATGACCCCGTGGACCCCCGGCCCCCAGCACAGGCAGCCGCCCAGGGAGCCAGCTGCAGATCGCCACGGCCCCCGGCCTGGGCCACCGCTGACCAGCACTGGTGTGGTGGCCAAGAGAGAGCTGGCCGCTGGGTGGGATCTCAGAAGGGGTCAGACTGCGCCGCAGCCACCCGCAGCTGACCTTGGCCGACCCTGACACAGGCTTCCGGATCGTTCTCTGGTCTCCACCTCCAGAACTCCCAGGTCGGCCTTTTCATTAAAAAGCCTGCGCTGGCTGCCCGGACTTCCGCCGTGTCCCGGGAGCTGGTTTTTCCTGCTGCAGCCCCGGTGCCGGTCGGCCGAGGGCGAGGCAGGGGGGACAGCCAGGTGCCCGCCCAGGAGCTGCCTGGGCCACGGGCTCTGGGAGACACCTGCTCCTTCCTTGATTCTTTGTTCTTTTTTAAATAGAACATTTACGCCAAAAAATGCCAAAAACATAAGTGCGAGCTTACGAAACGTGTCACATGCCTTCGGGGGAAGAAATGGAAGCTTCCCCTTCTGGGCGCAATCGGGGCGGTGCCCACACGCAGCCCACACGCTCATCCTGGCTCCTGCGCTTCTGCCTCTCCTTATAGCTCCAGCACCCAAGTCTGAGTCCCCAAACCCCGAGCTGTGCGCACACGGACCCCCGCCCTCTCCGTTGTTTCAGCCGCGCTACTGCCGTCAGCCGTGGGGCCGTCCGCGTGGCCGGGCTGCTGTCTGATCGACTGAGCTGGGCCGGCCCCGGGGCTCCACTCAGCCGCCCCTTCCTGCGGCCCAGACGCCCCCGCTTGTGCTGAGAGCTCCCCCCGCAGGCTCCCCGCAGCCCCCCTGCGCTCGGCTCACGCTTTCCCCACCCCAGCTGCGACCTGCTCCCTGCGGGCTCCGTGCTCCCTGCGGGCACCAGGCCTTCTCTGCGTGGAGTGCCTGTTCCAGCCCCTTCTCATTTTCCATCGGGCCATCTGTCTTCTTGGTGAATTAGGAGTTCCTGGGACACACCTCGCATGAGCGTGTGGCCACGTGCGTCACAAATAGCTTTTCATGCTCACTGGCATCTAGAGTCATGTTTGCAAATCGAGAAGCCTGACCCTCCCCCACCCGCCTTCACATCCAGCTCTGTGATTTCCCCTCCTGACCCACAAGGCACAGTGGTGACATCGGAGCAGTGTGAGGTGTGGGGGTGACATCAGAGGAGTGTGTGAGGCCAGGGACCCACGTGGTGGTGGTGACAGAGCGGTGTGTGTGGCTGGGGACCGTATTCCCGTTCTGCTCCTGATGTAACAAACAACCATAAACTTAGCGACGCCTTTCATTACGGTCCTGGTGGTCAGCAACCCGGAACCAGTGTCCTGAGCCGCGTCCAGGCGAGGGCAGGCTGGCCGCCTCCGAGGGACACGTTGTCTTGCCTCTTCTGGAGGCGCTGCGCTCCTCGCAGGCCTCCCTCCGACTCAGCCAGCCACGCGGGATCCTCCCTCCTGTCTGACCTCCGCCTCCCCTAACGAGGACCTCTGTGAAGATGTCAGGCCCCAGGTCACCCGGACCATCCCTGTCCCTTTGCCGCGCAGGCAGCACAGCCCAGTTCTGGGGGCCGTCTCCAGCCCACGGCAGGGACAGACTCCACATTTGAGCACATGCACTCACAAACCCCGCCCCACTGACCCCATGTGCCACTTGGCCCTAGGTCAGGTGTCCTTGGTTCAAGCCACTGCTGGGCTCCCTGATCTGCCCCCCAGTGGGACACTGTCCCCGTGTGACATCCCGGCCAACCTGCGCCATGCGGTCTGTGTTGGGACACGGAGTGCAGAGACGTGACTGATCCGAAGTGGGCCAGTGGGGGTCATATCAGGGCTGCTGACACAGTGACCGCAGGATTTCGGTGTCACGAGAGGTGGCAGGTCAGAGACCATCCGGGATGGGACACCCAAGACTGAGCCTGACAACTTACGGGGGCGGATGTGGCTGGAGTGCACTGGTGACCAGCCCCAAAGGGTCCCCAGCCCCTGGGCGAGCTGAGGCTGGTGCAGAGCAGCCCACGTCAGGGACAGGCCAGGGCCCCACAGATGTCCTGCATGCCCACACCCCTGCCCCCACCCCTGCCCACACCCCTACCTGCCC
>PISW01010578.1:0-48505 GCA_004023785.1 Mungos mungo | reverse complement strand
GGGGGGAAGAGGGCCTTGGGCTGACGGAGGCATGGGTGGAGGGAAGGGCACAAAGTCTGGTCGTGGAGGCAGAAAACTGGGGGCTGGAGAGTTCGAGAACGTCGTGGAAGGGGCACTTGGAGGTTCGTATTGATATTGCACAGGAGGCTGCTGAGGATGAAGTAGTCTCAGATTTTGGGGCCTGAAGGCTGGGGCTGAGGGTCTGGCTCCATGTCCTCCTCGCCCTCGGGGACACCCTCGTCCTGGGTGGAATGACATTCTATGACTTTGTGGGAGGAAAGAAAAAGAGAAAAGGGAAGAACCAAAACTCACCATAAACCAGGTTTCACAATTGCCTGACCATCTTCAAGAGCAACTGACAGACCCCTTCAGCCACAGGAATATTCCACCCATCTAATGCTGAGTTCTCTGTAATACCTCAGAGTCCACAAGGCCAATAAACTCCTCTTCCCCTCTCTCAGTCCCTGGACTCCGTCACTCCCTAAACTGTTCCTCGAGAATGATCAACTCAACATCCCACTGTTTAACCATCTGCTATTATGTCCTTGCTCAGGCTCCCCAAAGTCTGAACCTTGTCGTGTCTTCCAGCCCACACACCCCACACTTTCTCCACCTGCACCAGTACCGTCCTGTCTTCACCTCCCTCCACATTCAGCAGAGACTCTGCAAATTCAACACAACATGTCCTAAAAAGAATTAATGTCCTTCCCCTGCAAGACAGTACCACGGGCACCTCTTCTAGTGCTTCCTATCTCAATAGATAATAACATGTATTGGTCTTCAAGTCATACACCAGGGAATTATCTGACTACTTTTCCTCTCTTATCCCCTTTAGCCAAAAATTTATTTTAAATTTCCATCATTTCTGCTTCATAAATACTTCCTGAGTTCATCCACTTCACACCATCGCCCTGGCTACAATTATAACGCCATTGCCGGCATTTCTACAATCACTATTACCACCTACCAGGCCTTTGTCAGGTTCCCTGCTCTCACACTTGGTGCTTCTTCTTGGCAGGTCCTTTAATTACAATTCACACACAACTAATTCCACCTTTCATGTTTGCCTGTACCTCAGACCTATAAGCTCCATCAGGGCAAGGCTCCGATCTAGGTTCCCAACCATGTACGTGACCCACGTGAACACATTTCCTCCTCTCCCCACATATCTAAATCCTTCCCACTCTCTAAGGCCAGTGTTTCTTTCTCTCTGTTCTTCCAAAACCCCTGCCATGACTGTCACACCACTCACCACGTATTGCCTTGCATCATGATATACTGTCTGATAGGTCACATCTTCCACAGAGAATATAAACTCTGAGAACAAAAAGAATAAGAGACAAAAATGTTTCCCAGACTGCTAATGTCCACAATTATCTTAACTTTGATTTTTGCATTCCCTAATACACTTAACAAAATTATGTTCCCCTGAATTAGAGTTTTCAAAGTAACTTTTAAGATACCCTTATCACAGTGAGACTAGCAATCAAAGTCAAACATAACTATAACCTTGTAAACACAACAGTTATCCTGGATTTCATTCTCAGCTCTTTCCACTGAAGAATTTTGTGAACATGAACGACTTTACAAATACTTAAGCTTCAGCAAAATGTTTTTAAAACCCAAATAAATATTAAGTGCAAAAATCTTTAATGTAGAAGCATATTCCTAATGTCTAACTGAAAAGTCTTACCGATGGGCTTAAGGTCGATCTTCAAAAGGCTCACGAAAATAATTTCAGATTATCTAGCCGTACTTATTACTGTGCTTAATAACTAGTAGGCACCAAATAACAACTGATTCATAAGAGATTATTCAGTCTAAGACCTTCATGATAAACCTAGCACCTACACAGTTGATCCTGCCACCACAGGCTACTTATGGTTCATAGTCAACAGAATCTAATTCAAACTCCAAGTTTGGCATGTAAGGCCCTTTACAACCTGGACCTAACTTCTTCCAGGCTTACCCTCCATTACCTTACCTGTGAAGTGCCCATCATCCCAGATTTCCCCAGGTGCTTAACATGTCAAATACTAGCACCCAGATTGTCTTTGCTCCCACTCTTCTAAAATCCCCTACTCTATTAAACTCCCCCACGGAATTTTCATCTACCTCAAATGCCACCACTTCTGTGAAGCCTTTCCTAGTTCCCTTTAGAAAATAATCCCATTCCCTCTAGCCTTCCATTGCTTAGTTTGTACTTGGTCCTTTTACAGCACTTACCAGAAACTGCTTCATATTACAGTCATGTGTGCACATTTCTAACTTCTCGACTAGGCTGTTAGCTCCTTGAGGACATGGGTTGGTTCACAGTCATTTCTGTAACCTTCACAGCTCCTCCTGGCAGAACATCCTGCACACAGTAGACGATCAATAAATGTTTACTATCTCACAAATGGCATATGTTTCTATGTTGCTACCGTACATTTCCCTTTCAAGTAAATCCAAAGCATATTTGCATTATCCAAACCAGACAAAGAGTGGACCTGTTCACTGATTCATGCAATATTCAATAAGCCTATACATGGTGCAGGCCCCGTGGACTCAACGTTGAGTAAGACACACAGCCTGCAAGACTCAACCTCTGAATCCACTTACAAATACATTTCTTTAAAATAAGGCAATAAACAAGAGAAAAGAGTTCATTCAACACAGCGTCTAGGGGAATGCAAATACTGGACCTAGAGGTGGGAAACAGGAACGTAAACCCTCTTGTACAGTGTGTAATCGTTGAATTTTCAGGATTAGATCCTCCTGGATGTTTCTATACAGCGAATATCTCAAAATACTGATTATGAAACGGACATATTAAGGGCATAGTCAGGCTATGTTACGGATGAGAATTTTAATTCAAAAGTTCAAGGAAGTCACTGCAACTGTAAAAGTAATTATTTTCTGAGTATGTCTACTCCTCGGCTGCTGTTGGGAAGCAGAGAAACTGAGGGAACTGACTTGTACAGTTACACGTCCAGGAACATTAGCCAATGCTGAAAGAGTTGCAAAGCGTGCAACTACGTTACTAAGAAGGCCTTTCCCCCCACTTGCACCTGCAGGCCAGTCCCCTTGGTCCACCTGATCTGCAGTTCCGGCTTTCCCGGTTTGCATCTCCCGCCAAACAGTGAGCCCCACGAGGCAAGCGCTGGGCTCACGGTCTCGCTGCACTCCGCGACCCCGGCGGCCCCAGGCATGGACCACCGCCTGCGTTCCACAAATGAATGAAATTGTCTCATTTTTCATTTCTATTTGTTTGCGGGATTCAGGCCTAGGGTCGCTTTTTTGCCCTTCGCTGCAGATCTGAAGAGGGGCTCCCCGACTGTAACTCAAAGGCGCCTCTCGCTCCAGCCCCGTTTAAACCCGCACACGCGAAAACGCTCTGTCTTCCAACACCCGCAAGTTTCCCCTTTTACCTACAAAAGACTCTCGGGCCGCGAGGTTGCCGTCAAAGCAAAGACAGGATTATTCTACAGCAGCCAGGACTGTAGCGCCTCCCGCGCCTCCGGAACAGGAAACTGAGGAAATTAAAAAGCAAACCGGAGAAAGCTGGACGGCTACAGAGAAAGCTTGTGGGCTGGCCACAGCGCCTTGTGCGCAGTGATTAGTGCGTCAACAAGAGCGATGGACACTTCAGCCAATCGTGTTCGTAGAACCTCCCGGTGCCCGCCCCCTTTCCTCTACATCTTCCAATGAGGAACCACAACCGGGTGAGCGCGCGTTTCCACCCGGGAGGGCCTGTGAGGCGGCGGCTCCGGCTTTCCGGAGTCCGAGGCTCGCCACTGCGGCTCCGCCGGGACGGTGCCGGGCTAGAGAACCATGAGCGCAGCCTCCGTGGGAGAGCGTGCTCGCCTCCGGCGCTACTCCAAACTCCCAGTATGGGTCGTGGAGGATCACCAGGAGGTGAGCCGGCGAATGCTAGGTCCTGAGGTAGAATGTCGTGAGGGCCCCGGAGGCGACTGAGCCTGGACACCGAAGGCCAGAGTTAAGCAGAATTTGTTTACCCGCGCGAGTTCCATTGCTGTGAGGAAAAACACCAAAACTACTACCTGGGAAGAATAGGCGCTGACGTTTATGGTTTGCTTACTATGCATCGGGCAGCTCATTTAACCCTCGCGGTTTGCCCAGGATCCCGCAACCAACTACTGGTGACGTCGGGATTCGAACCGCCGCATTCTGACTGCAGAGTCCCGTGTTCTTAACCTGCTTGTTAACGCAGGCTTCCAGCTCTCCCTGGCGCCTCCAACACAGCCCCGCCGCGTAGGTGGGAAGGTTTTTGCAAAGAATGTGGACTGTCATCTGTGAAATGGGACAATCATCTTAGCACCCTTAGGGCCGCTGGTATTGTGTGCTTAGTGGGTACATAAATCCTTTAATACAGGGGTGCGGCGGGGGGTGGGGGCAATCGGTTAAACATCCGACTTCGGCTCAGGTCCCGATCTCAGGGTTCAAGCCCACCAGGGGCTCTGTGCTGGCAGCGCGGAGCCTGGAGCCAGCTTCGGATTCTGGGTCTCGCTCTCTCTGCCCCTCCCCCGCTTGCGTTCTCGTTCTCTCTCTCTCTCTCTCTCAAAAGTAAACATTAAAAAGATTCCTTATAAATTCTCTAACAGCCCTGCGTTTGTAAAACACTGAAGGCATTTTCTATTTATGGCAGTGCTACTTTGGAGTAGCTAAAACGGTGCCTTTATCTAGTCTTCTGGAAGCCTATGAGAGAGGCCCGTGGATCTAAGGCTTTTTTTTTTTTTTTTTTTTTTTTTAACTAATAGACCTTGGTGGGAGTCTGGGTGTGAAAGAGGGAGGGACTGGGTTCCGGATTTGCGGATGGAGAAAGTTAAGGGGACAGGAAGGAAGGTGGGTTTTCCCAGGACCTGGAGAACGTGTGTATGGACCTGAGAGAAATCACAGGCCTGGGTTAAGCGGTGCTTTCCGATTGAGTATTAAATCTAGAACCACAGAGATTGTAAGGGGACAAGAGTCTGACAGCCCACCTGGCGCAGCTCCACCACCGAGGGTTTGGGGAAAGGCCAGGGGACCCAGGGTAGCTGGGGCACATCCTTAATGCCAGAATATGTACTAATTGCCAGCTTTTTCCGGAGAGCCAATCTGTTGACCCACGTTATCTTTTGAGCTTGTATTGGGGCAAGATGGTAGCAAGCGATGACTATTGAGGTCTCTGGAGGTGCAACCTGGAACTTCTGAGGAAAAAAAATAGAGCTTGAGAATGTCATCTAAACCTACCTATGATGAACAAATTGTACGTTTTGCTCGAATTATGTGCAGTTCTGGCTAGTGTTAGACCTTTCCCTCCTGGAGCGAGTCACGGAGAGTGAAACTCATGGACCCAAACGGGAGATGGTAAATGGATTTTATTTTAGTTATGCCGACCGGCTGCTCCCAAGTGTTGGCAAGTCCTCAGGAGAGAGCGCCGCTGAGCAGGAGCTCAGGGTTTTTAAGGGCTTTGGCAAGACAAAGTAAGTCATCATTTAGTTAACCAATCATAGTTTACAGCGTTCTATAGTGGTCAATCATATTTCGACACACAAACCTAAGATTTGGCAGAGACCTATCAATTTTGGAGCTCTTTGTCTCAGGAGAAATTTGAAGTGACCAATCTTAGGTCCAAAGGGGAGGCAAAGCAGGTGCACAGAAGCAAGAACTTTGCTGTTAAAGGGTGGGATCTAGCAACAGTATCTTAGAATCTAGCAACAGTATCTTAGAAAACAAGTTAACCTCAATTATGGGTTACAATTTAGGATTTCCAGAGCCCGACTGCCCAACCCTTAATTGTTCACCAGGAAGAGGGTTGGAGACTGAAACAATGGTTGGCATTTTTCCGTTAGGGTCAGCTTGACCCGAGGAGGGTCTTACACTAGCCTTGTTTTTCAGTCTGCAGCTGAGTGTATGCTCATGATTTCAGTGCCAGTTCTGAATGTGTGCGTGTGTTTTTACAGGTCCTGCCTTACATATACCGGGCCATTGGCTCAAAGCATCTGCCTGCCAGTAATATAAGTTTTGTGCATTTTGATTCACATCCAGACCTCCTTATTCCTGTGAATATGCCAGCTGACACTGTGTTTGACAAGGAAACACTTTTCGGGTAATATATGATTTTTGTTAATGATCTTTTTTTTTTTTTAAGTAAACTCTGCCCCTGATGTGGGGCTCGAGCTCATATGCCTGAGATCAAGCATTGCATGTTCCACCAATAGCCAGGCAGGCACCCCTGTTAGTGATCTTTTATGTGCTTGAAATACAATTTGCAGATATGATAAACACCTAAGAGGCATAGCCTTTGCTGAGCTCATGTGTTTTGTTTTTGTTTTGTTTGCATTTTTTATTTTATTTATAGCAAATGTTGACTTTTTCTTAAAGAGCCAGATAGTAAATATTTTAGGCTTGTTAGCCATATGATCTGTGTTGTAACTACTTCTCTCTGCCCCTGTAGTATGAAAGCAATCATGGACACTATGTAACAAATGAGCTATGTTATGTTACAATCCAATAAACCTTTATTCACAAAAACAGGCAGCCTAGGGGCACCTGGGTGGCGGTGTCCATTAAGCATCCCATTTCGACACAGGTCATGAGCTTGCGCAGTTGGTGGGTTCAAGCCACATATTGCTCTCTGTACTAATAGCTCAGAGCCTAGAGCCTGCTTTGGGTTCTATGTCTTTCTGTCTCTCCTCCGCTCATGCTCAGTCTCTCTCTTTCAAAATAAATAAACTTTAAAAAAATAAATAAATAAAATCTGATTTAAAAAACAGGTGGCCTAGCCAATGTTAGAAGTAGAAGAGACTTTAGATGTTATCTGAGCCAGTTCTCCCTACCTCTCCCCTTAAAAAGTCTGCATACTAAGGCACAAGAAAATGTATCTTAAACACAAGAAAATGTGTCTTAAACACATTGTTCAATAATTGTATAGGCAACACAACTTTAATTTGTACATCCTTCCTTCCAGTGTTGAGTCCTTGCAGCCTCCCAGGAAGGATCATACCTAATCTGTCTTTAAATATTGACTTACGTGTGCTCCTTTCGGCAGCACATATACTAAACATTGACTTACGAGCCTTTCTTCTTCAGTAATAAAGTTCTCTGAAATTCTGCCACTATTTATATACGCATTTTGTTAGGAGGTAACCTACTCATACCATATGAAAAGCTACATAGCAGTAATTTTTCTTTATAATATAAAATTAAAGGTAGTTGTTTACATGAATTAATTGTAACCTACCACATCTCTTTTAGTTGATGCCGTTTTAGATCACTAATTTCTAAAGAAATATGATAGCTCTACCATTGTTGTTACTCTTTTATATTTAGAGGTTCCATAGTTTAGAAATTTAAAAGAATTATGAAATAAGTATGCAGACTGTACAGTTAGTTGTAGAATAATAATTCGTAAACTTTTTAGTCTCAGTGTTCCTGTATACTCCTAAAAATTACTGAGCTTCTAAGTGTGGGTTAAATCTATTGGCATTTACCATATTTGAAATTAAAACTGAGAAATGTTTAAAATAATAATTCATTTAAAATTAATAGACCTGTATGTGTTAGCATAAATATGATATTTTTATGAAAAACATATTTTCTAAAGCAAAGTATCTGGGGAGAAGAGTAACAATATTTTAAGTTTTTTGCACATCTCTTTAATATTTGCCTTTATAGGAAACAGCTAGTTCTCATATCTCCTTCTGCATTCAGTCTGTTTCCATGTGTTGTTTTGGTAAAACTATATGAAGAAAACTTAGGAAGAGTATTTTCATAGCTTTTTCAGATAGTTATGAATATTCAGTATCATACCAAAACTTGACAAGTAGTGGTTCTTAAAGCTCATTTGGAAGGTAGAATCCAACAATTCATTTTCAAGTCTGAATAACCATTGTATGTTGATCAAGCTTTCTTTCAGGAAGAATGGTGTTCAGTTTTCAATTCAGTCACAAGCACTTTTCCTTGAAACAGCCATAGTACCTCAAAGTATGTAGCATAAGTACTTTATGTGCATTTCTCATTTTGCCACACAGAATATTTAAAATATATACTCAGGATCAAGGTTTAGTAAACTGGCTTTTTTTTTTTTTTTTTTTTACATAAAACTGGCTGTGGGAGGGGTCAGGGTGCTTGCTAGTGAAGAATACAGTGACTACTAGTAGAGTTGATGCTGTTGCATTGATTAATCTCAGGACATCAACCCACCATTGCTTTGCACCATTAGTGCAAATGTCAGTACAATGAAAAAGGGAAATAATCCCTTGATGTCATTAGAAAAAGTGTTAAAATCTTGTTCTGGGTGAAATTACATTTGGAAAAAAAACACTAGTAGTTTTCGTGCTTTCTATTTCTTTTCCAGAGAATTAAGTATTGAGAATTGGATTATGCCTGCAGTTTATGCTGGCCATTTTTCTCATGTTCTGTGGCTTCATCCCACATGGGCTCAGCAAATCAGAGAAGGCAAACATCACTTTTTAGTAGGCAGAGATACTTCTACCACAACAATCAGGTAATTTTGTCATATTTATAAGTATGGAAGAGCATAAATTCTTTTATCTTACTTTGAATCCCCATTATAACTTGTAAGTTCTCTACATACAGATAGGGTCAGATTAAGCCTCAACTACTTAAAGAGTTCTCAAAACACCAGTAACCAAGTTTTCAATTCTCTGGACCTTCTTCACACATTATTTATATTTTATTGCTAGTCAAGTTGGTTTTGAATAATATGATCTCCATCTTCTGGAATTCTGGCTCCATTGATGACTAATTTCATTAAATCATTGATGTACCTTACAGATTTATATATTTAATGGTACATTTTGCTATTTCCTTACAGTATAACTTGTCTGCTGAATTTAACAATTAGCAGTGGAAAAGTAAAATTATCTCATTTGGGGTTGGGTTTTTTTTTTTGTAAATCCAATAGCTAAAAAGTAGATTTGGAGTTTTAATTTTAGTATTATGACCAGCTTTAGATAATTAATCTAAATTAAATTACAGCATTCTTTGACTTGAGTTACATGTACAACTATATTTGTACAAGCTGTTTAACAAATTTTTATGTATATTGCAATGCTGTAATTACCTTTATAAATATCAACATGTTCTTGACTTTCTCCATTCTTTTGTGAAGAGATCAGTGTTTTAAGCAGTAAAACCGTAACTATCTAGAAGGCAAATGACAGTGGGATAAAATGGTAGTACATTGAAAATGAAATCCAGTGTTTCTCATTAAAAATGATTTTTTAAATTTCTGATTTATCCTTAATGATATAGTTGTATATTCTTATCAACTGCACTAAAAACTTTGTTGTGTGTACATGAAAGTTATATTTATTGAGAATATAATAATAAAGGGGGCTCCACATGGAATAAATACTGTATATACTAGAATATGTGAAAGAATGGTAGTGCTTTTATCGAGTACTTCAGTGAGTAGGCCTAATTTGTCCTGTAACAGGTTTCTGCAAAAATCAAATAACTTTGGTAATCTGAAACAGACATTTCAAACTCCCATGGAAAATAACAATATTAGGAATTGATTATCTGGTGGTGTTATTTAATCCTGCAAGTAATAATTTACAGAAGAGAAACATATAGGTATGCAGTCAAAGATGTGTGTTTATATAGACATGAACAAAGTGAAGGGTCCTTTATTAAAGAATACAAATTTAGTTTGGATGATACAGCCTTTGACTTTCTTAGGAAAGACAACTTATAATAAGCCTGGATATTAGCTTTATTAGGTCATTAATCTTATTTTGGAAAATTAACACCTTTTTAAGTTTAAGGCTGTATAGCTGGAGGAAGGGGAGTAGAAAATAAATATTAACCTTTATTTTAGTTAGATAGAGCCTGCCTCCAGAAGAAGCATTTAGTTTTGCTTTTCAAAGTACTTGCTAAGGCATAAAATAGTTGAAAAGCTAAGAACTTCCTGAGTATGTCTAAAATTAGAAATCTGTAACCTATAAAATGCATTCTGCATATGTATAAGATTTTTAAGTTGCTTTTCATATTAAAATATTATGGCTATATAAAACTTGACAAAGCTTTGAAACACATCAGAGGGAGCTTCTGTTAAGAGAAATTCTTTGCAGATGCAACTTTTTTCTTAAGTGATTATTTGGGTAAAGTTTCAGCTTGTATGAGATCCAAAACACTAGCTTAAAGGGACCCCTGGGTGGCTCAGTGGGTTAAGCATAGGACTTCAGCACAGGTCATGATCTCGCAGTTCATGAGTTCTAGCCCCACATCAGGACTCTACTGACAGCTCAAAGCCTGGAGCCTACTTCAAATTCTGTTTCTTTCCTCTCTCTCTCTCTCTCTCTCTCTCTCTCTCTCTCTCTCTCTCTCCCTCTCTCCCTCTCTCCCTCTCTCCCTCTCCCCCTCCCACCCTTCCTCACTCACGCTCTTGTCTCTCTCTCAAAAATAATTTTTTTAATTAAAAAAAAAAAACCCACACTAGCTTAAAGAAGATCATTTCTTTCTTTCTCATGTTAGAGTTTTAGGGCGCCTGGGTGGCTCAATCGGTTAGGTGTCTGACTTCAACTCATGTTAGAGTTTACCATGCCCAGTTTAGGGCCTATGTGGCAGTTTAGTGGTTCAAGAACTCTATTCCTTCTATCTTTTTGCTTCACCTGTAGAGTATTGCCTTTGTCCTCCTAGTCCAAGGTGGGCTTGCCATTTCCATGTTCATATGCCAGTCAGTGAGGAGAGGAGAGCAAGGTTTTCTACTCTTCTCTTCCATTCACAGCCTTAGGCTAGTCAAATGGCCTCACCTAGCTGCAAGGAAGATTATGAAATCTTTCCTTAACAGTCTTCACTTTGGGCAGTTGTGTGCCCAGCTAAAAATTTGGGGAATGCTATTTCTGCAGAAGAACAGGAATTATAAAAAGTAGAGACCGCTCTTAATTTTTGTTAAATATATTCTTTGTTATGTTTCTGAGTGCTTTGGAAATACTATATGAAATGACAGCTAATTTGTCCATTTGTCTTTAAAAGTTTTTTTCTTCTAATCCAGGGTTACAAGTACAGATCATTACTTTCTAAGTGATGGTCTTTATGTAACTGAAGACCAGCTAGAGAACCAAAAACCTTTGCAATTGGATGTGATTATGGTAAAACCTTACAAACTCTGTAACAAACAAGAAGAAAATGATGCAGTGTCTTCTGCTAAGAAGCCAAAGCTAGCACTGGAAGAGGCGGAAAACACTGCCTGTAGTAACTGTGACTCTTATTCAGATGGACTGGAAAAGGACACAGTAACACAGAAGAGGGACCAAACTTGCCTAGAGCAGTCATGTCTATGCTTTTCTGAAAGCCAAGAATGCCAGACTACAGTCAGCACTGGTGAAATTCTGGAAATTTTGAAGAAAGGGGATGCATTTGTTTTAGATATTGACTTGGATTTTTTTTCAGTCAAGAATCCCTTCAAAGAAATGTTCACTCAGGTAAATATGTGGTATTTTAAAAATGTAGATCTTGAGAATTGTTATGACAGATACACCCACCTATATGGGGCTATGTAGTGTGCTGAATGAAGGGAGACATTCTCCTGCAAAGTCAGTGCTCAGAAGGTGTCCTCCTTCCATTGTATCTGCCTCCCCTATCACCTTAGAACCTCAGAGTCCTCTTTTGTGGCTGAGGAAAGGGCTGTAAAGTGATCATAGAGAGTTCTTTTGTTATTCAGGACATGTATATTTCCTATAAGTAACAAAAAGCTGTTTAGATCCTAGGATGTACCCATTTATAGAGTAGAATATTATTAAAATTTTTCTTTCATATCAAGTCTTTTCCATAGCTAATTTTCATACATTCTTGTCAGTATAGAGTTACCCTGAGGAAAGGACATTGTTTACAATGACATCTGAACTATACAGACTGATTTTTAAGTGATTATCTATGATATTTTCCTAATATCACAGCCATTTTTTACTTGAAGAATATCATCGAAAAAAATTAGAGGTTTTTTTTCCCTACTATGTGGATTTTTGTTCTGTTTTCCAGGAAGAATACAAAATCTTACAAGAATTGTACCAATTTAAAAAGCCTGATACCAACCTGACAGAGGTATCCTTCATTTGTTTCTTTTGGGTTTTGTCTATTATGTGTCTAATAATATCGCCCATTGTAGTGCTCTCAGACAGCTAACCAAAATCTTTATGTGTTTGTTGGGTAAACCCATGAAACTAACCCATGACTTAGTACTTGCATGTCATGGTTTTAACTAATTAAACTGATATTTTCATTGCAATGGGATTTCACTTGTTTTTTCAAAGAACAGTTATAATGTTGGCTTTTCAATGTATTTAAAGGAAGATTTGGTAGATTGTGTTGATACTCGAATTCATCAGTTAGAAGATTTAGAAGCTGCTTTTGCTGATTTGTGTGATGGTGACAATGAAGAAACTGTACAGAAATGGGCTTCAAATCCTGGGTAAGACCTTGAAACATTTTTTTCCCCAACTTTATTTTAGTCCTAGATATATTGTTAAGTTTGCTAGTTAAATTACTTTTTAAAAGTTAGTATTAAATGCCAACACAGGGGCGCCAGCTGGTTCAGTTGGTAGAGCATATGATGCTTGATCTCAGGGTTGTGAGTTCAAGCCCCACATTGGGTATAGTACTTACTTAAAAATAAAATCTTAAAAAAAAAAATGCCAACACAAATTTACTAGCAGTAGTTAACCTTTACTGAGTGTTGTCTTTGTGCCCAATTGTAAGATTTTTCCTTGCATTTTTCTCATTTATTCCTTATAACAATCTTAAGACTTTATGTTCATTTTATACGTGAGGAAACTAAGAAACAGAGTTGCGCAGAGTCCCACAGTAAGTGGATATGCTTTTAATCATTGTGCGGTAGCTGCCCCTATTATATATAAGATGTGGTGCTGGGTCTCACAGAAGATTGAAGATTAGTAACACTGCCCCCATTCAAAGGAGAATTAAAAAAAATTAACTTATCAATAAAAAGTAAATTACTAGATTGGTAAATTAAAATTGAAAACTTGCTTCCTTTTAAGAATAACCCAACACGAGTAGAAGGTCAATCTGTACTTCGTATGAGGGAGCAGTATTTGAATGCTAGATTCTTCATCAGGCATCTATTTGGCCAATTGTCTCAGCATTAACATTACCCTGAAAACAGGAGCAGAAAGTTCTTTTTGCATGATCATCTGTCACTTTACAGGGTGGGGTGAAGAGTGCCTAGTATTAAAAAGCAAGTTTGAAAGAATGTTGACGTAAAGAGTATAGTTACTTTTCTTGGAAGTAATTCTATTTTTTTCTAGTGAAGTGTAGCTGACATACAATATTTTACTAGTCCCAGGTGTACAACATAATGAATCAACAATTCAGTATATTCTACAGTGCTCATCACAATAAATGTGGTTACCACCTGTCACTATACAATGTTATTATAATATCATTGACTGTATTCCCAGTGCTTAAGTTTTTATCCCTGTGACTTATAACTGGAAATTTGGACCTCTTAATCCCCTTCACCTATTTTACCTAACTCCCTACCCCCTTTGGCAGCCACTGGTTCTCTGTAGTTATGAGTCTGTTTCTGTTTTTGTTTGTTTGTTCATTTGTTCTGCTTTTTAGATTGCATATACAAATGAAATCATGTGGTATTTATCAGACTTATTTCACTGAGTATGATACTCTTCTAGGTTCATCCATGTTGTCATAAATGTCAAGATTTCATTCTTTTTTATGTCTGGGTAATATTCCATTATGTATATAGACATGTATATATGCATAGTTCTGTCTTACATCTTATTTATTCATTTGTCTATTGATGGACACTTCATATCTTGACTATTACAAATAATACTGCAGTAAAGATAGGAGTGGATATCTTTTCTAATTTGTGTTTCTGTTTTCTTTGGATAATAACAAGGAGTAGAATTACTGGATTGTGTGGTATTTCTATATTTAATTTTTTGAGGAACCTCCATAGTGACTGTACCAGTTTACATTTTTAAAAACAGTGCACAAAGGCTCCCTGTTCTCCACATCCTCACCAACACTTGTTCTTTCTTGTTCTTTAGTACTAGCACTTCTGATTAATGTGAGGTAACTTCTTACTGTGGTTTAGGTTTGCATTTCTCTGATGATTAGTGACGTTGAGTCTTTGAAATAATTCTTTAAATCATATAAACTCAACAAAAAGCCTGAAAACTAAAATGGAACCATCAGACATCAACTTTTTGTCCCGAAGAGCATAGGAAGACCAGAACTAGCTTATTTTCAAATTTATCTCCCACAAACAGATTATTTTCCACAGAGTAAATATCAGAAATCAGTCATAAGATACCAACATAAATTAGAAAGTTAGAATCAGAGTAATTTGGGCCACTAAGACTTATTATGTCATTGTTATTGGAAATCATCAGTTACTGGAAGAATACAGAAGAAACTGGAATAGAGGTTGCATCTGGGGAGAGGAATTGTATGGCTAATAGATGAAGTTAGAAGAGAGAAACATCTTTTGCTATATGTATGTATGTATGTATTACCTACTTAAAATATTAAGTGTAATTTTTATTTAAAAATAAAATATTGAGAAACCTCTCTGAAATATAAATACTATAAAACTTTATTATCTCTAAAGAAAAGAGTAGTATGGAATAGAAACCACAATTGTATTCATCACATCAATAAATATTTACCAGATACTTTAACATCAGCTAATGCTTTTCTTCTTCAGTGTTGGGAACTCACTAAAAAAATGATTCCCTCCTTTTTGAAATTATGATGAAGGAGGGAGATGTAGAAATAACTCACAGGACATGATTCTTCCTAGAAATATTGAAAAGTACCTACTATTTTGTGAATTTGTGATGTCTCAAGCCAAGTTTAAAACTTAAAACAGCATGAAAACCTTGGAGTCCTGCATCTAACCTATAGATGGGGCCACCTTTCCCTGAAACCCACTGTGCCTGGTGAGCATGCCCAGTTAACTCTTCATCACCTGTAGAGAGTTCTGTCACAGACTTGAAGAAACAATTGAGTCTGCAACAGAAATTAGTCCAGACTGTGATTGGAAAGCAGGGAAAATAGAATAGCACAAAGGAAAAGTGGATGAGATGGCAAGAAGAATCTCCCCAAACTTACCATGCCCCTGAAGGGCCAGACCCTCAGCATGAAGGAGTCTTCACTGTTTCTTAAGAAGTAAGGAAAGCAGTTCTGGGTGATGAATGGATCAAGAAGATGTGGTTTATATATACAATGGAGTACTACATGGCAATGAGAGAGAATGAAATCTGGCCATTTGTAGCAAAGTGGATGGACATCGAGGGTGTCATGCTAAGTGAAATAAGTCAGGCGGAGAAGGACAGATACCATATGTTTGCACTCATAGGTCTAACAGGAGAACAGGAGAAACCTAATGAAGGACCATGGGGAGGGGAAGAGGGAAAGAGAGTTGGGGAGAGGGAGGGACACAAAACCTGAGAGACTATTGAATACTGAAAATGAACTGAGGGTTGAAGGGGAAGGCGGAGGGGGGAAAAGAGGTGGTGGTGATGGAGGAGGGCACTTGTGTGGAAGAGCACTGGGTGTTGTATGGAAACCAATTTGATAATAAACTATTAAAAAAAAAAAAAGAAAGAAAGAAAGCAGGTGATTAGGGTCCAGAAGCCCAGAAAGTTTTTTCATAAAAGAAAGTTAACAGAATGAGTAGATAGATAGGCCTCCATGCCCCCCTTTTTCTTTCTTTTTTCCCTCCTAGCTGTTGAGTAAATATTGATGGGGGGCAAAATACTAGAAACATCAATTAATCAGGGCTTCCAGAGAGTTCTATTTAAATTTAATAATGGGCACCTGGGTGGCTCAGTAGGTTAAGCATCCAACTTCTGCTCAGGTCATGATCTCCTGGTTCACCAGTTCGAGCCCCACGTCAGGCTTTGTACTGACAGCTCAGAGCCTGGAGCCTGCTTCATTCAGATTCTGTCTCCATCTCTCTCTGCCCCTCCCCTGCTTGCTTGTGTGCACACTCTCTCTCAAAAATAAATTTAAAACATTATAAATAAATAATTAAAATTTAAATCACTTAAAGGCACTAGTGTTAGTATACCAAATGTAGAGAGCTTTTCCAGTTGTAATTGTGAATGTCAGTAAATATGTTCTTAAATTTTTTTTGAACTTTTGAGTAACTACCCTTTTTATTTTTTTTTTCCATAATATTTTATTGTCAAATTGTTTTCCATACAACACCCAGTGCTCTTCCACACAAGTGCCCTCCACCATCACCACCACCCCCTTCCCCCCCTCCCCCTTCCCCTTCAACTCTCAGTTCATTTTCAGCATTCAATAGTCTCTCAAGATTTGCATCACTCTCTCTCCCCAACTCTCTCTCCCTCCTCCGCTCCCCCTGGTTCTCCATTAGGTCTCTCCTGTTTTCCTGTTAGACCTATGAGTGCAAACATATGGTTTCTGTCCTTCTCTGCCTGGCTTACTTCGCTCAGCATGACACCCTCAAGGTCCATCCACTTTCCAACAGAGTAACTACCCTTTTTAAAACTGTGTGCTGAAGGCACTTAGTTTTCTTACTGATTAAAACAATTTTAAATCACAGTAGAGCTTCTATTTTTAAGAAAGAGGAAAAATCTTAGTTTCTTGAGTGCTAATTTTCAACTTTTTACGCAATCTATACTTTTTCAGGTAGGAAAAAACAGGGAACATTTATTTATTAATATTTTAAGATGATATTTGAATAGTGTTATCTTTCATTTTTCAATCATGTAAAATATATTATTAAAGGTTTATTTTAAGTGTAACATATCTATCATTTGCTTCTTTAATTTTAGTTGAGGTGGTGTGATGTTTAATTGAGGGGTGGCTTTTTTCCAGAATGGAGTCACTAATTCCACTTGTACAGAGTTTGAAAAAACGGATGGAAGTACCAGACTATGAAATGGTAAATATATTGAAGTATAAAATTGACCCTTTAGAAAGGCATTTTTCTGGATAGAAAAAGTAATTTTTATGTAAGTGGTTTGCTTTTATTTGTGCACCAGGGAAGTGTAAATGAATTCTTTTTTAAAAATGGGAAGGAATGAAAAAATACATAGTTTTTAGAAGCCACAACATTGGAAAAGTTTTCCAAAAAAATAAGCTTTCTAAAGTTGTCCTTTCTTTATTAATTCGTTTTTATACTCCCTCCTGCTTTCTTTCCCCCCTCTGATAACTTTCCTGATTGTTAAAGCCCAGCAGAAGGATAAAGAAGGTGCTGAGGCAAGTGCACCCCAGCCATATCAGCTGTACCAGACAGGGTTTGCCAACAGTGACCTGAAAGCTGTGGCAAAAGTGGACACTTCTAATGATAATTTCTCTAATTTTTATATCATTTTGCAGTATTTGAAGCATAAATATTCCCATTTGAAGTTCAAGTGTCTTCTCAGATTTTTTCCAAAACTAAGACCTGCAAGTCTTCTTCTTTTACTCCTGCTACTGCTTTTACTTCCAGTAAATTGTTTTTGCTCTCGTGTTTTATTTACTTGTGGAATAGTCAAACCACCTTACTTGAACTGAAGTTTATGTATTGATTTAATGCCAACTTTATAAGAATAAAAAATACTAGCAAAAGAATATTTTACTTAAATTGGAGCTAGTCCAAATGCCCCCCCCCCGCTTTTTTAAATGACAGTTGTTAACAATTATAGAGTTAGAAGATACTTAGGATTTAAAAATGCGTTGAGCTCACATGACATTATTGAGTGTGTCTTCATGCAGGTTGGCTATAATCATTATATTGCATCTGGATTTTCCAGTGTTTGGGGAGGGAGGGGGTTCTACAGTGTTTGTTGAAAGACAGGAAGGCATGGGCTTGGTTGCAGATCATGTAATCAAACATGAAGTGCCTATAGCTGCAGGGTTAAAACATTAAGTGTTTTGATCCATTCAGTAGAAAGGAACTTTCATGTCATTTGACTACATTGATTGTTCCTAGTTAAATTTTTGATGTGTATTCAGAGCCTCCAATAAAATGGCACATTAATGGGTTTTTTTTTCCGTGCTTTGCACTTATATATAGTAGGCAAAACAGTGACATACTTGAGTTCCAGTTTTCAAAACTTCAAGCAAAGTATATAAAACGTTAGCCTGTGAGCCACTTCTAGCTTTCAGCCATAGTTTAGTGCTGTGAGACTGGAACACCAGTCATTTGCATTAAAAACGCCTATGTATATGGATGCCAGTACTGTTTAGTTGTACGTATAGGATATGTAAGAAACTGGCGACAGGAGGAATTTCCCTTGTATCCTCTTAAAGCTTTGAATATAGCACTAGATGCATGTCTTTTAAAAATAAAATAATATGTTGAAAGAAAAGGTAAGACAAGAATATTATGTATAATTTTATATCAGTTTTTAGAATTTAGGTGAAATGTGTAATTTGCTAGATACTATAAATTATCAGAACAGACTCAAGTAAAGACAAACTGAATTAATCCATAATTATAAAATTAAAAAATTTGAAGAATTATTCCTACAAAAGGCATCAGGCCCAAACAGGTGTGCAGGCCATTTCTTCCAAAACTTGAGAGAATCAGTAACTTATATGACACAGAAGCTGTTAAGGAAAAAAACAGTCTCAGCCCACAATATTATTTAAAAATGTATCAGCAAGTCCTCTAATAGTGAAAGAATTTTCTAAAAACAATAAAGCCTTACAGTGTAATTCTTAATTTTCTTATCTTCAGGTTCACCAGGCTGGTCTAACCTGTGATTATTCAGAACTTCCTCATCATATCAGCACAGAACAAGAAATTGAGTATCTTATTCAGTCTGTATATTATTTACTGAAAAATTTGCCAAAACCTACTCTCGTGACAGTTGCAAGGTAAGTGTGGTAGCCTGAATAGTGGTGCCCCAAAGATGTTCACACCCTAATCTCCAGAATCTGTGAATGTGTTACCTTCTATGGGGAAGAGGACTTTGCAGTTGTGATTAACTAACTCAAGGACCTTGAAATGAGAATGCCTTGGGTTATCCAGTGGGCCAGTGTGATCACAGTGGTCCTTTTAAGAGGAGGACAAGAGGGTCAGAATTCGAGAAGTTGGAAGATGCTAGGCTGCTAGCTTAGAAGGTGGAGAGTGGGGCCCCAAGACAGCCTCCAGAAGCTGGAAAGGCAGAAACCTTCTCCCCTAGAACCTGGAGAAGAGTGCAGCCCTGCTAGCCCTTCCCTTTTATGACTTCTAATCTCCAACGAAACTGTAAGATAGTAATTTTGTGTTGCTTCAAGCTGCTAAGTTTGTAGCAACTTGTTACAGCAGCCATAAGAAATTAATACAGTCTCCATAGATGAATTCCAACAATTACTAATATAGTAATTCTAACCAATTTTTACCTATTCAGCTCAAAATTCAGATGTTGTATTTTCTCTTTCCTCTTAGTGATGGTGGCAAAAAACATACAGCTCTCGTTATCTTGTCTTTAAAGTTGGTGATACTATTCAGATGAACACAGGAATTCCTATTTCTATGTCCTACAAATAACTGTTTAGCTGCTGTCATGTTTTAAATTTGAACATAATAATGTGCTGAGTAGTTAAAACAATTTAATGAAACTTTTCTGTGTTCATCTGTGGGCTGTTTTTATATGGAACTATGAGGTTAATACTTTATATATTTTATAACAAATATTTTGTAGCATCCTTTCACCATCTTGAAATGAAATTCACAGATGATGTAACCTACATACACACATAGTTTAAATATATATAGATACTATACATAATTTTTGGATGATATAATTGTCTTAGTTCATTCAGGCTGCATTAACAAAAAAACCATATATCAGGTGGCTTATAAATAAGAGAAATTCATTTCTCACAGTCCTAGAGACTGGGTGGTCTGAGATAAAGTTATTAACAGATTCAGTGTGGTGAAGACCTGCTTCCTGGTTCACAGCCGTCTTCTCCCTGTGAACCTTTTAAAGGAGCTCTCTGGGGTCTCTTTTATGACAGCACTAATCTTGTTCATTAGGAGTCCACCCTTGTGATCTAATCAAAATGTGCCATTGTGGATTAGGTTCAACATATGAATTTTGGAGACATATAAACATTTATTCTATAGCAATAATATACCTGCACACATAATTTAAATATGTGTTTATATGTGTATACAAAAAAAAATCATAACATAAAAGAAATGTAAGTAACTGATAAGATAATATGTATTAAAACGCTACACAAGACTAGTGTCTTTACAAAGTGTCTCTAAATATAACAGTTACAAATGCAGACACATAATCACATGATGTGTTGGCCAAATACCCTAACAGCAGTGCCATAGTGACATGGTGTTTCTTAAGTTTATTTATTTGTTTTGAAGCAGAGGGCGGAGACAGAATCCTAAGCAGGCTCTGCACTGTGAGCACAGAGCCCAATGTGGGGCTCAATCTCATGAACTGAGATCAGGACCTGAGCCGAAATTAAGGGTCAGATGCTCAACTGACTGAGTCACCCAGCTGCCCATGTGACAGTGTTTTCTGTTCATAACAACCCCTTGGTAAAATTCTGAACTTAAAGCCCAATCTTCCCTCAATATACAGAGTAGTCGCATTCCTAGGAAATTTAGTTTATATTTAATCCATTTTCAAAAATACTTTGTTCATATATAAAGGCGTATTAAATTCTAGGCTCAAAAAATAAAAAATGGTTTCACTTATGTGAGTGCTCCATGAACTTTGGAGAGTATGTTGGGCACAGGACAAGTATTCATATCCACATTCATAGTGCAGGACTGTCCTGCATGTTGCAAGCATTCTAGCAGCCCTGGCCTCTCGCCTTGGCCCTCCACTTGTTGTGGCGATCAGAAATGTACCTACAGATTGCCAAAACTCCCTCTTGGGGTAGCTTTCATCAAGAACAACTCTAGCAGTGTTTCAAAAAAGCCAGAAACCTTTTCAAAAGCTTTGAGCTACTTATTCGTTGAGGCTTATAAATTAAACTTTTATATATGATTCTTTCTTGAAGTAGGTCTTTATCCATATGTGTATATTAGGTAGTATTTAATAATTTTAAGTGCTCCGTCTCATTTTTTTGTATGTTAAACATTTATATTTAGTCTCAAAAATAACCTGATTGCCAGAGAATGGAATGAGTTTATCAGAAGTCTTACAGGTTATGTCTTTAGGTCTAAAATACTTGTGACAAGGACTAAGCTAGATAACTAATTCCATTTCCTTCCTTTTTAAGTGTTTGTGTTTTTTTCATGTTTTTTATTTATTTTTGAGAGAGAGAGAGAGAGAGAGAGAGAGAGAGAGAGAGAGAGAGAGAACGTGAGTGGGGGAGGGGCAGAGAGAGAGGGAGACCCAGGATCCCAAGCAGGCTCCAGGCTCTGAGTTGTCAGCACAGAGCCCAACGTGGGGCTCGAACGTGGGGGTCAAGCAGTGAGATCATGACCTGAGCCAAAGTTGGATGCTTAACCAACTGAGCCACCCAGTCACCCCTTTTTAAGTTGTTTTTAATTTTTATTTATTTTAAGAGAAAGAATGGGGGAGAGGGGAAGAGAGAATCTCAAGCAGAGCCCAATGTAGGGCTCAATCCCACAACCGTGAGATCATGACCTGAGCTGAAATCAAGAGTTGGATGCTTAACTGACTGAGCCACCCAGACACCCCTCCATTTCTTTTTGTAAAAATTCTATGCCACTCTTTCTAATCCAGCATCCTCACCTTGGGCTTTCCTCACCCAAGTCCAGAACCAGATCCAAAATGATGAAATCAGTTCAGATCTTAATCTGGCTATAATTGTCAGTGACGTTGTAACTGGTTGGTAACTAAAGTTATAGTTGGTGACTCTAGAAAGAGCCCCTAAAATACAGATTCCTGCCTTTTCCTACTTTGCTCTTGTCTCCTTAATACCATCTAGGAAACTAATCCTAATACCAGCACATCACATTTGATTCTGGATAATTCTATATACTTGTATTGTTAACAAATAGCTTGTAGAAGCAGAAGCCTATCATCAGTTGGAAAGACTCTACCCTTGTAATTTCTAGCCCTAGTGTACCCATAATAAAAGAATGGGAAAGATGTCCACTCACTAAAATAATAGCCCCCAGTATTTCCAGTATCTCTCTTCAAGGAAACAGCCGTCTAATAATTAAGCACTGAGGCTTTGAAGCATGCTGTGTCATTTTGAATCCCGTCACCAGCACTTAGAAGCTATGTGACTTACGCAGATTATTCTTTCTATTCAGATTCCTTTAAAGGGATAGTAAATGTACCTATTTCATAGAGTTGCTGAGAAGATTAAAGAACGTAATGTAACGTACCCAACATACAGTAAATATTTAGTAACTTCAACTGTTATTATTCCAAAATTCCGCATACCTTCGTTTCTATTATATATTGAAATCAGCACGTGCAGACTTTTCTCACTGCACAATATGATCTCATTTATGTGTATTTTTCTTCTTTCCCTTCTTGGTTCCAGGTCAAGTCTGGACGATTACTGTCCTTCTGAGCAAGTTGACACCATTCAAGAAAAAGTTCTTAATGTGCTGAGCTCCCTGTATGGAGCTGTAGACACTCATCTGGTCTATTTAGCAGAGTGTTCTCCATCTTGAAGCAATAAAACACTAGGCTCCTATAACATCTTGATGCAATAACAGGGTTTTCATTAACTTATTGTAAATGAGTCTTCAGAGAAGACTTAGTTTTTATTTTAGCTTTGTTGAAGTCTTTCATGTATTTTGAATCTCAAACAGATCTCATCAGTTGTTGAATGATGACAGTTTTTTTTGACATCAGATCTACCCTCTTCCTCCCCAATTGATTGTTGCTTATTTTTCTTCCTTTCCATCATAGTCTTTCTAAACCTAAGGGTTGTTGTTTCCCCTTAGGTCAGTTGGACTGTACAAAATTCATTCCTTCAGTTATTCACTCAACCAACTGACATTTATTGAGCATTTACATGTGCCAAATATAATTAAGTGTTGGGTATCTGGTAATGAACAGGATAGACAAGGCCCCCTGCCCTCTTAGGGGATGGCTAACAAACAAACTATGGATTACAAGAAGTACCATGAAGCAAAAACCACAAACATGTCTTGGGCATCCTCTTAGTACTCAGGGCATCCTGGCAGGATAAGAAAGTAACATTCTTAAAAGCTACCACCAAACAAACGTGCTAGTCCATGAAAATGTTGCAGGAAACCTCCCTTTCCAAGACTGTCCCGGTTGTGGGCAGCTGTTCACGGCATACTCACGTTGGTATGGAGGAGGTCTGTTTGAGCCAAAAATTTTCTTGGCTGATCAGAAGAACCTTCAGGGTTTTTGGTGCCTCCAGATGATCCGCATTGGCATCGACTATCATTATAGTTCTTAAGTGACACATTATTGGCAGTCTGGGTTGATAATTTCTTCAAATAAACCAGCTTTTAATGTAAATAGTAGAAAAAAAGGTAAATCCTTAATTCTGACCTACTGTAAATACCCAAAGACATAACTGCCTTCCACCAACCTACCCATGAAAAAGAGACCCTACCTGAGTCCCTCTGAATCATAGAACTTTTCATTTGCTTAATTTACCACAGTCTTCACCTGTTCAGTATTCCCCATGTTCAGCAATTATTTTTCACTACCTGATTTCTTTTTCTTTAAAAGGTAAGATGGCATTTAAACAAGGAAAGACACCCATCCATTCCTCAGTCCCAATATAGCAGTTGTTTTCATTTTGCATGTTACGTTCAGGCTTTGACCACATGTGCACATGTGCAGCTGCCTGTAGCTGCGATTCTAGGTTACCCAAGTTGGTGGCTAATACCCAAGGTCACATTACCACTGCCACTCAGTAGATGGCGCCAGATCCCATTTTTCCAGTGATGCTGCTTTTCCTGAGAATTTTTGTCACCAATTTCCCAAGGCTGATAATGTGAATGCCTATTTCTGTTGTGAAAAGCAAAGCAAAGCGATTCAGCTTTCTATTTTGATAGAATATTATGTGCCAAAAAGTTTTCTCTGTAAAATTAGAATTGCAAAAGAGTGCTATTTATTTTTAAGTTTAGAAAAATTTTATTAGAGTTCTGTAAATGGGTGTTACTTTGATGAGTAAATTATTTTGTGTGATAAAGGAAATAAAAAGGTATGTTTTGAGATTTTAAAGATTTAAAACAAGAGTAAAAAATAAAAATTTAAAATCAAACAGCACTAATCAGTTGTGTATGATCTCAGTGTGTCATAGCACTGATCTTATGAGTCTGCTTCGGTAGTCATTTATTACAATTCCCGTGAACTCGGATGTTATTCATCATTGTTTCAATTCAGGTGGAATAAAAGGGCACCGATTTCTTTTTTAGGAACACTCAGGTTATTTGGTTCTCATGCACTGTAATTCTCTGAGTGAAATTCAGTCCCTATCTGTTGACTACCAGCAACTTGGTAAATCATATCACTGTGTTTCAAGTAAAGTATTTAGTTTAGGGACACCTGGGCATCAGAATTTTGATTTCGGCCCAGGTCATGATCCCAGGGCCATGGGATCAACCCTGAGTCAAGCTCCGTGCTGAGTATGGAGCCTATTTAAGATTCCCTCTGTTAAATAAGTTTTTTAAAAAGTTTTAAAAGATACTTAGTTTATAAAGACATCCTTCATCTGTGTCCTAAGTATCAGTGAGGAATACCACAATACAGGGTTTTGGATTATATATACATATCACTGACACATGGGATTTTGGCAGTTTTTTGAAAATGGACTTAAATGTAAGTAAGCACTGACCATAGCTTTGGAATTAACAAGTATATATTTCTCTGTATTGAGGAAGAAAAGTTTTGCTTTTTCTTTAGATATATTTTCTGCAGACCTCTATCTTTGAGTGTTCTCGGTCTTCAGGAGCTCTTAGTCAAAGTTCTTCACCTTGATATGATATTCTCTCCAAATCTTTGTTTTAGCAGTAGTGGCCCTGGATTGCTGGCAATGTATGCATCATACTGCTAATAGTTTACAGTCAGTGGTGTTTCTTACTACAAGATTATCTCATTCACCAGACAGCTCAAGAGAAAGTACTTGCATGAAACTGAAGGAGTCTTTGTTGGACATCTTTAAGAAACGTCCGATATTCCTGAGGATCAGCTGTGTAAATATTCATTATTAGACTCTACTTGGTCATCCTGAGTCACAGCACTCTCTTGTGCTTGTTTGTAAACTAACTGGTCCTGCACTGCCTCTGTGGTTTTGTAGTTCTGGCTGCCCTTGTGAGATCCCAAACATCAGTGCCATCCTGGTCCTTTATTCTCATTTGAATTCAACAAATGGGGGCGCCTGGGTGGCTCAGTCAGTTATGCATCTGCCTTCTGGCTTCGGCTCAGGTCATGATCTCAAGGTTCATGGGCTTGAGCCCCATGTCAGACTCTGTGCTGACAGCTAGCTCAGAGCCTGAAGCCTGCTTCGGATTCTGTGTCTCCCTCTCTCTAACCCTCCCCTGCTCGTGCTGTCTCTCTCTGTCTCTCAAAAATAAATTTAAAAAATTTTTAAAAATGAATTCAACAAATGAAGTTATAGTGACTGAGGAGGTTTCTATAAACCTGGATTCTTAGGAATCCAGTTCTCTGAACGGTAAATATTCCAGTCACTCACTGGAAGCTATGTCTTACCATTGCAAATTAGTAAGTTCGCATTCTATACATTAGTATCTTGTGACTTTGGTTCCTGTGATTCAGAAGCAGGGGCTCATTACAGAGGCTGAAGCATGGCTGAGGCTGCAAGATTTCACTTTGTCTGAAGACCTTGTTGAATGGCCAACCTCCAGCTACAGCATGCCTAGCACGTCTGCAACTTCCAAATGCTCGTCAACAGCAGACACGTCTCTGAAGCCTGTCTATCAGCCACCGACACTGTTAGGAGCCTTGGCATCCTAGCTGATGTGAGTCATGCCAAGACTGAGACCAGGAAGTGTTGTGGCTGAAGTATAGTAGCGCATACTGGTAAAAGTGTGAGCTTCAGAGAGCTACTGCCTGGCTCCCGCGTACCCTGGTCCACGTTCCTGCTGTGTGACCTCTAAGTCTCAGCTTCCGTTTTACAATAAGAGAACTTAAGTCACTGGGATATTATGAGGAATAACGCCTACAAAACCCTTAACACAAGAACCATTCGGCAAACATTGACTGTTATTTCCAAACTCAGCCCTACTTAGCATATCCTGTGATGGTTATCCAGGTCTCTGCTCTTCTCATGCCTCTCCTAACTACTGACTTTAAAACCTATATTACTTGCCACTATATGTCTGTGAGTAACGGACTTTCAATTTCTTTTAGTCAAAAAAGGTCCTTGCCAATAAGAAAAGAAAAAAGTAACAGCTCTTTTTTTTTTTGGCTTTTTTTTTTTTTTTTGAGTGAAAGTGAACACAAGAGAAGTTGAGGGAGAGAGAGAATCGCAAGCAGG
Organism: Mungos mungo; assembly: GCA_004023785.1. NCBI lineage: Eukaryota > Metazoa > Chordata > Mammalia > Carnivora > Herpestidae > Mungos > Mungos mungo. The sequence continues at coordinate 22,129 of PISW01010578.1, read as the reverse complement.
CTCCATTCTCACCATAGAGCCTGACCCAGGGATTGATCTCACAACCTGAGCTGAAATTAAAAGATGCTCAACCACTGAGCCACCCAGGCACCCCAAGAAGGAACAGCTTTAAGCAGAGTTACTCATAGTGTAAAAGTGGGGTCTTAAAATTGGTGCAGGCATCCATTTATTTTTAATGGTAAAACTTGTATTCATGTAATTGGGGGTAGGGGTGGGAGGTGTGCATGTCGAGGAGGTCAAACCTGCCCCAGATTTTGTCCCTCTTCACACTTTACCTCCTGCCTGCTTGTAGATCAAGCTAGGATTTGTGATGCAAAACCTCTGATGTAGACCTTGCTTGGAAGTCGCTATCCACCCACCAACTTAAAATTCCCTTCAGAGAATCTAGAATTATCCTCATCATTTTCGATGTTTCTGATGTATAGGTGACCTGGTGCAAAAAGAGCCCCTCATGTATCAGCCAGGATAGGACAAGAAGCTGGGGCTAGAGTGAGTACCTCCAACCATTCCACTGATATTTCCAGGCCCCTCACATGCATCCCTCCTCTGGGTCTCAACCTTACCACTGAGCTGCCTCAGAGAAAGGGGAATGCCTTTGTCAGCTTGGCCTGGGAAGGTTACGTAGCAGCCCATCAGATATGACCCTGAGGGCTCAAGAAGGGAGACACCTCATTATCTCCCTTGAGTCAGAGTTGGAGGTAGGCTGGAAAGCCAGCTGTTTGGACAGAAACTGCTCTGAGAAGGGCCGGGCAGCAGCACCTTTGCAGCATTGCCACATCTGGAGCAGCACAGGCACTGAATGGCAACCATCATCACAAAGTGACCTTGAGGTATGGGTGGCTTTGAAATCAGTCCAAGTTCAAGTACTACCTCTGCCTGCTACTAATTATATGAGCCTGGCAATCTAATCTTGTGTTAGACATGAATCCCCGTATTCTTAAGGGACTCTTCACTGTGCCCCTGGATTGCACATTAGTTAGCTCTTTACGGCTGCCCTCATTACGCTGTGAGCTCTGGGAGGTCATGTCATACATCTTTGTAGTCCCAGGCCTTGCCGTAGTCTTGGTCATGCTAAGGCTTCAAAAATGTTTAATGAGGGGCAGCTGGGTGGCTCAGTAGTTAAGCATTAGACTCTTGATTTTGGCTCATGATCTTGAAGTTTGTGAGATTGAGCCCCGCAATGGGCTCTGTACTGTGCAGAGCCTACTTGGGATTCTCTCTTCCTTTCTCTCTACCCTTCTCCTGCTCACGGGTGTGCACATGTGCACGTGCTTTGTCTCCCTCTCAAACATTTTTTTAAAATAAAGCATTTATTTAAAAATGTTTAGCAGTGCCTGGGTGGCTCAGTGGATTAAGCATCCAACTTGGGCTCAGGTCATGATCTCCCAGTCCATGGGTTCCAGCCCTGCATCAGGCTCTGTACTGACAACTCAGAGCCTGAGCCTGCTTCAGATTCTGTGTCTCCCTCTCTCCCTGCCTCTCCCCTACTTGTGCTCTGTCAGTCTCTCTCCAAATAATAAATAAACATAAAAAAGTTTTAAAATATCTAATGAATTAATAAGTACCAAAAATACCAGTGGTCATTGGAAGGTTGGCAGTAATAAACAACGTGTGCCCTATGTTGTACATCCTCTTCTGAGCATGCTATTTCTGACAGCAAATTGAACAAATGCAGGCATTATTCATACAAGAACATTTACCAAGGATTAGGTATGTTAAAAACATGAGTCCAAAAGAACTGAAAGCTAATAGCTGTAATCTAGTGATCATACGCATAGAATAACTGTGTTATAAATGGAAGAAAGGCAATTGTGTCAGTGTACCAGCTCTTCTGCACTCTGTTCTCTTACAGATAAAACCTAATTAGAAGCATGTTCCACACTGCTTGTGTTAATGTAATGTAAAAACACATGTAGTTTGGGCCACCTGGGTGGCTCAGTTGGCTAAGAGTCCAACCATTTTTGGGCACCTGGGTGGCTCAGTCAGTTAAGTATCCAACTTTGGCTCAGGCCATGATCTCACATTCATGAGTTTAAGCCCCACGTTGGGCTCTGTGCTGACAGCTCAGAGCCTGGAGCCTGCTTTGGATCTGTGTTTCCCTCTCTCTCTGACCCTCCCCTGTTCACACTTTGTCTCTCTCCCTCTCAAAAATAAATAAACATTAAAATTTTTTTTAAAAAAGAGTCCAACTATTTTTTTAAGCAACAATTTATTTTAAATATATAGGTTCTTTGGTTTTCACATAAATATGAATGCATCACTCACAGTGTAAGATGCCAATAAACTAATCTCAAAACATGATTAAGAACTAAAATGATACTCTTAATATTTTCTATACAAAATTTTGGGGTGGTTGGAAACTATTGGTTCATTCCCTAGCAACTAACTATCCTAGTGGAGCCCAAGGTTGTCTGAGATTAGATCAGCAGCTCGGCCAGGGAATGTGGGCCACAATCTCGCAGTTCTACTGACTCTCAGTTGAACAGTTTTTAAATCAGCACAGTATCTCATGGGTTCATTATATTCCTTACATTAGAAGTATGGCAGCCTTGGGGCCCCTGGGTGGTTCAGTTGGTTAAGTGACTGACTCTTGATTTCACCTCAGGCCATGATCTCATAGTTCGCGGGATGGAGCCCCACATGGGACTCTGTTGACAGCACAGAGCCTGCTTGGGATTCTTTCCTTCTCTCTCTGCCCTTCTCCCTGCACACACTCTCTCTTTCTCTCAAAATAAATTAAAAAACATTTTAAAAAAGAGTATGGCAGGCTCTTTTGTTATGGGTCTTAAATTTTCCTATTTTTTTCCCCAGGTTTAAATCACCATAACTATTTGTCACCTATTGTGTTCTCCACCTTCTCTATTCCTCTATGCTGATTCACTTTTTCCACTGACTGTTGCATATCCTTGAGTATTTTTCTGAGAGTCTATGAGTATACCTTGAGCTAAGCGTCCAACTCTTGATTTGAGCTAGGTCGTGGGTTTAAGCCCTGCATCAGGCTCTCTGCTGTCAGCGCAAAGCCTGCTTCAGATCCTCTTTCCCATCCTCTCTCTGCCCTTCTCCCCTCCTCTCTCTCTCAAAAATAAATTTAAAAGAAATCTTTTTAAATACATAGTTTGAATATCAGCTTAAAATTAAAATCTCATATTTGACACTGCCATCCAAAAACTGTGGATGTGAACCATGGATCCCTATAAAGAATATTGCTTTTAGATTATAGCTTTGCTGAGTGTTGATGGAGAAACACTCTTCCTCTCTTCTGAGTTTTTTCACATTAGGGTCCTGACCTTGCTGTGCCCTTTTACTCCTTCTTCCCCAGGCGAGGAAGAGTGAAGAAGGGAATTCTAGAATGCCTTCTACTAGAAACCTGTATAAGTTCTGCTTTGTCTTTCCATGCCATAGTCTGTGAGAACAGGCCTTGGCAGAGAGCTCACATCGTGCAGAGGTGCCCGTGGGCACAGGCCATCTAGGCTGCTACCCAGTGGTTGCCCCAGACTTGAGCCATGTTCTCTAATATCAGTCTTGCCAGTAGTAATGCCATTTTTATCTCCATCTACCTGAATGCCTGTGCATATTTCTAAGTCATCTAGAAACTTAGTGGAGAACGGTTATGTCTATTGGGCTTCCTCAAACCTCAACATGACAATGTGTGTCTGTTCAACAGTACAGAAAGTAGATAAATGCAGTCACTCTTTGTAATTTCAGTCAAAATGGGGGACATTCTCTGACCATTCTGAATAAACCTACAACCACATACCTTCTGTTTATACAGTCTGTTTTTCTCCTGTGCAGTAGAGACATCTATAAAAAAAAATTAAGATTTATTTTGCTTTTAAGTGCTTTTCTTGGCTGTCAGACGTGTTTTATTTTTATTTGACACCATGCTAAGATGGGTGACACAGCCTCTAGTAGGCTTCATATATACAAGCAACAACAATTATAAAACATAACAGAGGAAAAGATCTTACTTACAGTGGCATCACGTGACTCAAAAATAAAAACCTCTGAATAAACTAAATGAAAAATTACCACCTATACAAGAAAGCTTTATGAAGTTATGGAAGAATATAAATGAAGGCATGAATATCTATGGAAAATATGCATTTTTATTAGAAGATTCAATATTACACAGATGTCAGTGTTTTATCAATGTATATATCAGGCTACATATAATGCAATTTCAATAAGCTTATGAAGGAGATCTTATTTTAAGGAGTGAGGCTAATTCTTAAGTTATATGGAAAAACAATCATGCAAGGGAAACCAAAATTGTAAAATAAAAGTTAATGAGGGGATTAGCCCTACTATGTACCAAAATACATGGGGCTCCTGGGTGGCTCAGTCAGTTGAGTGTCTGATTCAGCCTAGGTCACGATCTCATGGTTTGTGGGTTCGAGTCCCATGTCGGGCTGCGTGCTTATAGCTAGCTCAGAGCCTGGGGCCTGTCTTTGGATTCTGTCTCTCCCTCTCTCTCTGTCTCTCCCCTGCTCGCTCGCTCTCTCTCTCTCCCAAAATAAATAAAACATAGAAAATTGAAAAGAAAACAAAATACATTATAAAATTATATTAATTAAAACTGCAGTAGCTTATGAGTAGTTAGACAGTTGAATGGAATAGGGTCCAGAAATAGATCTAGGTTAGTTAAAGCAAGAATATCTAGTTTAAAGGAAAAAGCAAAAGCAAATGGCTCATACAAAATGAAAGATGATTCCTCATTTTCATAAAGTCCAAACCAGTGTTTCTGCTTTGCAGGCTCTTGAGCAAACAAGGCTTCTGGGAATCCTGCTCTTTAAATCTGTAGCTCTGCCACTGGGAACACGTGGTTTCCTGAGCTTTCCGGGAGGATATCTCCATTCCACCTACCAGAAGGCAAGGAGGCTAGAGGGTCACATGTTGGAGGCTTTCAGGTACCAGGCCCATCTTTTCCTAACTGCACAGGAAGCTGAGAAATCACCCTGTTGTGTGGCCCAGAAAGAGGAGGGAAAGGGTTTGGTGAATACTTTGCATTCTCTCCCACAAGACTGAAGTTTATACTAGAATGTAATATATAGTCAGGGTGCATTTTGTATCAGTGGGGAAATATGAAATAGTCTATAAATGGGGCTGAAAAACTGGATAACTAGTTCAAAAAAATAAAGTTGAATTCCCAATGCACTCCTTACAACAAAACAAATTACAATTGGATTAAGTTTGAGAAGAAGGAAGGGAGCGAGGGAAGGAAAGTATTAAAAAACACAGGAGAAAAAGGAGGCCTGTTTATCAAGAAGCATGCCTGTCTGCAAGATTCAGAGAAATATTGCGTGAGGACCGGGCAGTGCATTCACCTACATAAAACCATCCAGATCCCACAATCCTATTTCTTCCCTTCGAGGGCTCTGAAATTAACATGGGGACGCCTGCTCTGGCTGTGCGTTAGATGTCCACTGTGGCTCTGACATTTTTATGATTCTATTCTGAGGCTAATATTCAGCGTAGTCTGCCCTCCTGCTGCAAGACATGAGGGTCTGATCAAAGTTGGCCATGAGAGCCTTCTAGCTTTCATGGCATGCCCTGAGTTGATAGTTGGCCAGCCTAGTGTGCATTCTCTGAGGCTTCCAGGAAAGCTAACAAAAAGTCAGCCTGCTCTGCCCCATGTCTTTCAAGAGTCATAACTATTCCCTTGCCAGACCCTGCTTCTGTACCTCATCCTAAACAATCATACATGAGAGTGTTAGTAAATCCCCAATGGGGATTATCACAAACCCCTCTTAAACAAGCAATAAGATTCCTGTTGCTCCCTTACCAGGGAGGGAACAAATTCTCCAGTCCCATCCGTGAGGGTCAGCTTTCTAAGACCAATCCTGGTACCATCCATTTTAGTTTAAGTCCTCCTCAAAGCAGGTATTGAAGGGAGTTGAGTGCATGTGGTTTATCTTGGAGCTGAAATCAAGATGTGAAGGAGTAGCGGAAAGTAAGGTAGGAAGGTGGGAAAGTGAACAATGGATCCATCAATGAGAATCTTACTGCTGCAGTCAACCGGAGCTCAGTCCCCTCTGGAATCAGCTGTGGGAAGAGAAAGCGTGCACATTTATCCACTGGCTCCCGTTCCTCACACGTGGAAGGGTGCCTGTGAGGGTCTGATATGCTGTTGCTTTCCCAGCACCCTGGAAAGCCCACCCTTGCATGAGCTCGGCAAACTCCGGTGGCAGCTGAAAACGATTCAGGAAAAGAAGCAAGTTAGGTGCTATGGGAATGTGCAGGAACTCTTCCCTATGCTGCAGGGAAAGTTGGTGGGACACCAGCAGCACCCGCTACAAGAAGAATGAAGATACTGATTCTATTTCTTTCAGACAATTTTCAACAGCATATGCTGTGCTGCTAAAGGTGTGAGAAAGCAGCATGCTGATACCCTGTTGTTGAGGATGTGTATTGGCACATCTTCCACGAAGCCAGTTTGGTAGTAGCTATCAATGTTGTAGATGAATATACTTTTTGATCTAGGTTTTAGGAATTTCACTTCTAAGAATTGATCCTGCAGATATTTGTGCAAAGACTTTGATACAAGGATTTTCACTGTAATAGTAAAAGATTGGGGAAAGGGCTCCTCAGTACGACATAGTAAATATTGTACCTCCAGACACTACCACCCGTAAATAGGAAGAGGTCCTCTCTGTGCACTGATATTGAACACTAGCAGGAGGGAGCAGGAAATATAAAATGATGAACAGTGCATGTAGTATACTCTCATATTATACACATGGGGAAAGAAAAAGTGGGTATTTCTCCATGCTATGAATTTTATTCTTTATACGGCTTTTCTGCCATTCCTAGGAGTTGAGGCTCCAGAGTAGACTGTGAAAACGAATATGATGAAAACTGGCAAATTATAACAGAATTCAACAATGTGACCGGATAGCAACTAGACATTTGCAAATTGGTAGTTTTCTGGTTCACCAGCAACAGACAGTTAGAAAACGCAATGGAAAGAAATTCACAACGGAAACCTAAGTATAAAATACCTAAGAATAAACATTCAAACATACATTCAACATTGTATAGTAAATATACGGAATCTTTACAAGAGAAAAGGTAAACATTATAGGACATAGAAGAAAACCTAGGTAAATGAAGAATATTACTATTCATAGATAGGAAGTCTCAGTATGATGCCAAATCTCTCCAAATTTATCCATTAAAAACTTTGTCTTGTACTATATCAAAATTAAAAACTCTACTGCATCAAAGACCACTATCAAAGGAGTGAAAAAGACATCCCAATGAATAGAAGAAAATATTTGTGAATCATATATCTGATAAAGGAATAATATCTAGAATATATAAATTCTTTAAAGAAGATATATAACTAGTCAATAAAAGAAACCAACACATGAAAAGATGTTCCACACCGTTAGTCATTAAGGGAAAATCCCAATCAAAACCACAATGAGATAGTACTTCATACCCCTTAGGATGGCTACTATTTTTTTTTTAAGGAAAATAAGTGTTAGCAAGGCTTTGGAGAGATTGGAACACCCATGCATTGTTGGTGGGAATGTAAAACTGATACAGCCACCATGGAAGAGTTTGGCAGTTCCTCAAAAAGTTAAACATGGATTTATCATGTGGTCTACATACCCAAAGACCTGGAAGCAGAGATTCAGATCCTTGTGCACCGATATTCATTAGAGCATATTCACAGCAGCCAAAAGATGGAAACAACCTAAGTGTCCACCAACAGATGAATGGATAAATAGAATGTGGTACATACATATAATAGAATATTATTCAGTCATAAAAGGGAATGAGATCTTGATACATACTACAACGTGGATGAACCTTGAAAACATTATGCTAAGTAAAATCACCCAGGGGCACCTGGGTAGCTCAGTAGGTTAAGCATCTGACTTCAGCTCAAGTCATGACCTCGCCATTCGTGGGTTCAAACCCTGCCTCAGGCTCCACGCTGACAGTGTGAAGCCTGCTTGGGATTCTCTTTCCCACTCTCTCTGCCCCTCCCCCACTTGCATTTTCTTGCTCTCTCAAAATAAATAAATTTTTAAAAATCTACAACTTACAAAATGATACAAAAAGAAATAGAAATGTAAATAACTCTATTTTAAAAGTTGAAATGCTAATGAAAAGCCTTCCTATAAAGAAAATTGCAAGTCCAGATGGTTTCCCTTGGGAATTCTATCAAACATTTAAGAAAGAAATAATACTAATCTTACACATTTTTAGCAAATAGAAACTATTTCCAACTCATGAAGCCGATACAACCCTGTCAAACCCTTGACAGGAGACAAGAAAATTTGCAACCAACATCTCTCACGATACAACAGTCTTTCACAAAATATTCACTACTTGAAAAAACAACACTGACTACATCGAGGTTAAGTGGGTTTATTCGAGGATCCAAGGTCACCTTAATCTTCAAAAATCAATTGAGGTTATTTGCCACGTTAACAGAACAAAGGAGAAAAACCATATGATCATACCAATAAGTGTGAAAAAATAGTGCCTCTGATAAAATCCAATAGCCATCATAATTTTAAAACTAAAAGTTCTGGGGGTGCCTGAGTGGCTGAGTGGTTGAGGTTCTGACTTCGGCTCAGGTCCTGAACTCTGGTTCATGAGTTCAAGCCCCGCATCCGGCTCTGTGCTGACAGCCCAGACAGCCAGAGACAGAGCCTGGAGCCTGCAGCCTGCTTTGGATTCTGTGTCTCCCTCTCTCTCTCTGCCCCTCCCCTACTCGCACTCTGTCTGTCTCTCTCTCAAAAATAAATAAACATTTTAAAAAATGTATTTTAAATAAATAAAAATAAAAATGAAAAAAAACCTCTGGGGACCCTGGATGGCTCAGTCAGTTAAGCGTCTGACTTCAGCTTAGGTCATGATCTCAGTTTGTGGGTTTGAGCCACATATTGGACTCTCTGCTGTCCATGCAGAGCCTGCTTCAGAACCTTGGTCTTCCTCTCTCTCTGCCCCTCTCCCCCCTCCCCCACCAAAAAAATAAACATTAAAAAACCTAATAAATAAATAAATAAAATAAACAATTTTAAAAAGGCTTCTAGGAAGGACCTGACACTAATAGCATCCTGCCCCTGAGATTTAAAATACTTTCCCCCCAAGACAGCAAACACGGACAAGATGTTCACTTGGACCATTTCCATTCAGCACAATCCTGGAAGTCTCATCTACTGTGAAAAGGTAAGGAAAAGATATAAAAGTCATATATATCACAGAGGAAGAAACAAAACCATTAGTATTTTTTTAAACTATTACTATTTTTAAAAACATTATACTTCACAAAATACTTAAGAGGAAATTTAACAAAAGGTATGTGAAACCTCCACAATGGAAACTATAAGACGTTATTGCCAAGACTTACACTGCGATTTAATGACTGCTAATTTATTGAAATCCTTTGTAAGGAAATCCTGTTCGAGACACTAATGTTTTGATGAAGCTTTCCTCAAGCTGGGCAGAAACCTTACATGCACCCTGGAGAGATTTGCAGGTCAGTCCTGTTAATAGTTGGTAACAATTTTACAACAGAAAAATAAGCCTGCAATTCTTATGTTCTTCCTCATCCTACCTGGATAATATTGATGCACCCTTCCCATAGGGTGTCTGTATTGACATTCCAGAAAAGGCAGGGGAAGCACTATTGAAAACCCAAGCATTTAAAAAAGAGCAACACAAACAACAACAGGTGTTGGCGAGGATGTGGAGACAGGGCAATCCTCCCGCACTGTTGGTAGGAATGCAAACTGGTGTAGCTGCTCTGGAAAACAGTATAGAGGTTCCTCAAAAAGTTAAAGATAGAACCACCCGAGGATCCAGCGATTGCACTGTGAGAAATAAGCCCACTGACCCAATCAGAAGAAGGAGTGGAGACTCCCAGCTCAGTGAAGCGAGGCTTTAATCAACATTCTGGTAAGAGCAGGGACCTGATGGACAGGCACACTCAGGGCAGTTACAGCAGGCAGTTTGTCTCCTAGAACGCAAGCCCCTCCCCTGGTTCCTCATTGGCTGAGCACCACAGAGGTTACAGCCTCACCTGGACGTGCCTATGTCCGTATAAGGCAAGGAGTAGTCTGATTGGAACAAATGTGCATTCCTTGAGGTGACACAGGGACTTCAGTTCTTTTAGCACATGCTCATTGCAAAGCCTGTGAAAATAAGCCCACAAAACGGAGAGAGAAAGAATCAGGAAGTGAAGTGTCTAAGGCTTTAGGACTCCATTGTGGCGGTGGGGGTTAGGGGGTTCCTATATCTCCCCAGTAGGCTGTAAACCTATTGTTAACCAGACAGCACGGTTTTATTTGGTATTTCTGAAAATGAATCATCTCCCTTACATCTCATAGCACTACCAGAATATAAAGAATATAAAACACTAATTCAAAGCACCCTGATGTTTATAGCCCCATTATCTAAAACAGACAAGTTATGGAAACAGGCCAAGTGTCCACCGACTGATGAATGGACAAAGAAGATGTGGCCATGGTGTTATGCCCAGATTTTAATATCGCCCCCTAAAACCAGAGATTACCTGGGAGACCGAATCACGCATGCAAAAGCAAAGGGCTTTATTACAAATTTAGGCCCGGCCAGCCTAAACTCGGGCTCACAGACTTTAACAACACAGTGGATCCACGTGAAGTGAGCCCCGAACATGGCGGGGCAGGGCCTTTTTATGAGTTTGGGAAGGGGGGAGTTACAGGAAATTGTGACACAGGTACAGGGGTCCAATCAATATAGCATCACATCATTGACAGTACCTTTAACCAATTACAGAGTGGACCCAGAACCCTCAGGTAGGGCGTGACTAGTCTTAACCTCCATCTTTAGGCCCGCCCTCAGAAATGTTAATGGTGTTAGCTGGCCTTCAAGGTCAGAGGGGAAACCTGAATCAGACCTGCATCCTTACAATAGAAAAGAATGAAATCTTGCCATTTGCAACGACATGGATGGAGCTAGAACGTATTACGCTAAATGAAATAAATCAGAGAAAGACAAATACCATGATTTCACTCATATGTGGAATTTAAGAAACAAAACAAATGAGGAAAGGGACAGAAAAAGACTGGTAAACCAAGAAAACCGACTCTTAGCTATAGGGAACTAACTGACGGTTACCAGCGGGGAGGCGGGTGGGGGCATGGGTTAAGGAGGTGATGGGGATTAAGGAACGTTTTGTGATGAGCACGGGGTGATATACGGAAGTGTCAAATCGGCATTTTGTACACCCAAAACTAAAATTACACCGTTAACTAACTGGAATTTAGATAAAAACTAATAAAAAATGAAAACATAAGAGATGTGGGAAACAAAGGCAGAAAGAAATGTAGATAAAATTAAATTTCCGGGTAACCTGCAGCTCACTGACCGACACTTGAGATAGGCAGGGTATGACATTCTTCCAGAACTCCCAACTATCTTCCGGTGAATGCTTTGCTAGAGGGAAAAACAACTTCAGCGTGACAATAGCTAGGCCTTCAGGATTCTGAGTCTTCTTTAGCATATGAAAGTCCTTTTGGAAACTTCCCTTTATCTTTACTTCCCCAGTCACTCCTCACAATCCCAGTGCAGCTCCTTCTGCCTATAGGTCCTGTGCTTTAATAAAGCCACCTTTTTTGCACCAAAGACATTTCAAGAGTTCTTTCTTACCTGTCAGCTCCAAACCCCAACACTTCAAACCACAGCACAAGCCTTTTATCTTGTTGATTTTCCTTTGAGGTTTGATTAGCATACCCTGCCTACATCTCTCTATCTGAAAGGCACTCTGGGAGCAGCAGCCCATTAAATCCTGGTGGGTGCGGAGCAGTCTCTCTTCCCCTTGTTGGAAAGTGGCCAGTACCAACGTGGGGTGCCCGGCTGCTATGGTATTGGAGGTAGGTACAGGTAAAGGAGCAAAATCCACTTGTTCCCTTCTTCTGTTTCCTCTTTTAAATCCCTTCAAAATTTTCCAGTTTTGAGTTTTTGTGAATTTAATTCTGACTAGTTTGTGAACAAAACCATTTGCCCTGTAAACAAATAAAAAAGACCCTCTACTTATATATTTTGTATATGATCAAGCAGGATTTGGGCCTACACCTGCCTTTTTCAAGTCAAAATCATTTTTTTAAGTTTATTTATTTATTTTGAGAGAGGGAGAGAGTGAACAGGGGAGGGGCAGAGAGAGAGGAACACAGAGGATCCCAAGCAGCCTGCATGCACTGTCAGCACAGAGCCTGATGCAGGCATGAACCCACAAACCCTGAAATCATGACCTGAGCGGAAATCAAGACACTCAAGCGACTAAGCCGCCCAGGTGCCCCAAGTCGAAATAATTTTAAGATGAATTCATTCTAAACAATATTTTAAACTAAACAATATTTTAATGTTTTTTTAATTTTTTTAATGTTTTTTATTTACTTTTGAGAGACAGAGACAGCATGAGCAGGGGAGGGTCAGAGAGAGGGAGATACAGAATCTGAAGACAGTTCCAGGCTCTTAGCTAACTGTCAGCACAGAGCCCGACGCCGGGCTGGAACCCACAAACCGTGAGATCATGACCTGAGCCTAATCCGGACGCTTAACCGACTGAGCCACCCAGGCGCCCCAATATTTTAATGTTTAGTTTGGGTTTTTCTAGCTAAGATTAGTAAAGAATAAGTAAAAATTCAAACGGAGGATTTCTAAGTGCATGGCGGTATTAAGTCACTGATCCAATCAAAGGAGAGACGTGGAGACTTGAATCAACGTTCTTGTAAGAGCAGGTGTCTGATGGACAGGCACACTCAGGGCAGTTACAGCGGGCAATTTATCTCCTAGCGTGCAAGCCCCTCCCCTGGTTCCTCATTGGCTGAGCACTACAGAGGTTATAGCCTCACCTGTGTCGCCTATGTCCAAGTAAGGCAAGGAATAGTCTGATTGGAACAAAAGTACATTCCTTGAGGCGACACAGAGACTTCAGTTCTTTTAGCACATGCTCATTGCAAAGCCTGTGAAAATAAGCCCACAAAACGGAGAGAGGAAGAACCAGGAAGTGAAGTGCCTAAGGCTTCAGGACTCCATTGTGGTGGGGGGTGGGGGGAAGGGGTTCACACATATCCCCAGTAGGTTGTAAACTATTGTTAACTAGCTTTTATTTGGTATTTCTGAAAATGAATCATCTCACTTCTCATAGTGGCTAATTTTACAGACATTGGCAAAAAGGTATGTGTTTTCTCTTTGTCAATTCCAAGTTACAAATAAGAGCAGAGAAACAGTTTAATGTCTTTATCATTTGAAACATAAAAAGTAGCATATACCCCCCCCCCGAAAAAGCTAATAGATTCTGTGGTACACAGATAAATGCCCCTCTCCCAAAGATATTTTCATCCTAATCCCCAAAACCTGTGAATATTTCCTGTTACCTGGCAAAGGAGAAATAAAATTGCAGATAGAAGTTTCCTAATCAGCTGAGATGACGAGAGGCCCCTGGATCGCCCAGGTGGGCCCTATGTAATTACAAGGGTCCTTAAAGGTGAAAGAAGAGAGGCAGTGTCAGAGAGATTTACCACGAGAAGACTCAACTGGCCATTGTTGGCTCTGAAGAATTCGGGCAGCCTCCAGAATGTGGAAAAGGTAAGAGAGCAGTCTTCTCTAGGGTTCTGAAAGCGCACAGCCCCGCTGACACCTTGGTTTTAGCCCACTGAGATACCGTACAAGTTTATGACAAGTTTGTGGTTATTTGTTTTTTTTTACAAATTTGTGGTACCTTGTTACAGCTGCAATAGGAAAAGAATACAGAATCCTGTTAAATCATGTAATTGAGTAATTGGGACACAAGGTGGCACTAGATCGCCATATAAGCGCTTTCAGCTTTATAATTCTGTGCATATTACTAGGGGAAAGGCTAAATTTTCTTGTAATAAATTAAAAAAAATTTTTTTTAAAGCTTATTTATTTTGAGAGAGAGACAGGGGCAGAGAGAGGAGCAGGAGCAGAGAGAGAGAGAGAGAGAGAGAGAGAGAGAGAGAGAGAGAATTTCAAGCAGGCTTTGCACTGTCAGCACAGAGCCTGACTTGGGGCTCAAACTCATGAACCGTGAGATCATGACCTGAGATGAAACCAAGAATTGGGCACTTAACGACTGAGCCACCCAGGCGTCCCTCTTGTAATAAATTTTTATTATGTAATAAATTTTGATTAAAAAATCATCTCACATTTGCCTCTAAATATCTGCAATATTGTTTGTAAATCCCTTAAATTGGCCTTGATGAATTTTTTAAAAGTTTACTTATTTATTTTTAGAGAGAGAGAGCACACACGTGAGCAGAGGAGGGCCAGAGAGAGGGAGAGAGAGAATCCCAAGCTGGCCCTGCACTGGCAGTATCAGTGCGGAGCCCCATGCTGGGCTCGATCTCACAAAGCATGAGATCATGACCTGAGCTGAAATCAAGAGCTGGATACTTAACTTCCTGAGCCACCCAGATGCCCCGAGCTTGATGAACTTTTAAGTCTATTTCTGGCAATTATTTTTTTTTAATCTAGAAAGAGTAATTGTAAATATAAAGAAGCCCCTAGAATATATGTCAAAAACATAAGACCTTTTTTTTTGTTCCCAAGTGTCTTAAACACTGATGACTGTCCATAGCAGGCACCCAGTAAGTAATTGTTAAATGAAAGAACATCTCATGACCAACTTGCAAATATAAATTGTCAAGTCATTTCTCACCTAAACCTGAATAATCTGGAACTTGAAGAAAATCCTTTTGTTCAAGAATTTCAAATTTAGTGCTATTCATAGAGCACTCCTTCATTCAAATGTGCTTACAGCGCATTCTCCTTCATGCCAGGAATGAGCCAGGCATCCCCTGTTCTGTAGAGCACCCCCACCTCCGTGTGTCCAGTTCTAGCACAACGGCCTCAGGCTTCTTATTCTCCTCCCAGTGTGTGCAGGTCACTTTGGGGAAATGAGTGTTCAGGGCAAAAATGGACTAGAAGTTAATCAGCTTGGGAGGCAACGATACTGGGTACTCTGTACAATTCATTGCATCCTTCGGTGCCCTTAGATGCTTTATGCCTGCTGCAGAGGGCATTACCTCTCTCCCTCGGCTTGTCTGACTCTCCAAGTCAAAGTAAGAAGGTGTCCTCTTTGGAGAGTTTCTCCCTTTATATTCTGTCCCAGACACCCTGCAAATTCTGATTCCTCTCTGTTCACCGACTACTTTGTTCTTTCCCTTACACCTTGCTCTGTGGCTAGTTGTGGAAAGCGGCACCAGATTGTAATTTCCCTGTAGAAAAGAGTTTATTTTACTATTTTTTTGTGTGTTCTCAACACTCAGCCAGCACTGGGAACAAAGTAAATGCTTCTAGAAGGAGGAAAGACGGAAGGGAGGGAAAGAGGGAGGCAGGGTAGAAGGGAGGAAGGCCGTTCCAACACTGGGCTCGGACTGCAGATGGGTAAAATAACTGTTGTTGATTTCTTAATATTTAAATATGGGCATGTGCACATATGTTTAATCCAGAAGAAAGAAGTAATCAGGGTTACATTCATCATTTGGGTATAATTTCCGTTTGCAAACTCTTGGGGTAGTAAATATCATGAGGCCTAAAAATCAGTGCTGTCTTTACTCTAAAATTTTTAAAAGATAAGGAAGGAATTTGAATGCAAATTATAGTGTTTTTCTTCAAAGGGGAATGATTTGCCACTCTTTAATTTGATAAAGTTCTTTATGCTTCAAATACAGACTTTTAAATATTAATAAACCTCAGAAAGCAGGAATCAAATACTCAACCCTTCATGAATTAATTATCACAATTTTAAAACTCCAATTCTAGAAAGCAAATCATAAAGTGCAAAATGGCTTTTCCAAATTATATCTTCTTTTTGGTATTAATTCATATGATTAAATATAATTGTATGTATATTAAATTGAGTATTGATACTATAATTTGAAGTTTCCTATTTTTGATATTGACTAGTTTCAAATATACATTTTTTGCTTTTAATAAAATGACTATAATATAATTAAATCCACTTGTATTTTTCTCAGCGTGCTATATTTGAATAGTATAAGAGATCAAATATCGCTACCTACAAGTGATTTTTATAAAAGAACAGTTCCTTCCCTTCTCCTTCCTACCCCATCATCCACCAAGTAAACAGTTCCAATTGTTTTTTAACTATTTTCTCTGATATTACTTCTTTAATTTTTTTATTCCCTAAAAATTTATTTATTTTGAGAGCGAGAGAGAGAACATGAGCAGGGGAGGGGCAGAGAGAGGAGAGTGAGGATCCCAAGCGGGCCCTGCACGGTCAGCACAGAGCCAGGTGCGCAGCTCAAACTCACAAACTGTGAGATCATGACCTGAGCCAAAACCAAAGTCAGACACTGAACCAACTGAGCCACCCAGACGCCTCAATAACTGCCTCACTTTAAGATATTTTCTTAATTTTGTTTGAACAACTGACTAAATATTCCCACATCCTCAACAGCTCTCTAAAGTGCCTCTAATTGCATTTTATACAAATCCTGTTCGGCAGTTGAAGAATTATACCCCAGCCCCCCTGCCTCCCGCGCTCCCCATCCTGTGCCAGAGAGTCCTCCCAGTGCCTCCTCCTGCTCTCCTGTCTGGAAGGTTTCACTGTGGGCACTTCCCTTCTGCTTTGCTGGGACTTGCATTTGCTGTCACTCTAGGAATTCTCTGTGTCTCCATTGGATCCTGTCTCCTCAATCCCATGTATGCCAGTATCCCAATGTCCTTTTTCTAAATGGAGCCCTTTTGTGTGAGCATGTGTGTGTGCAGTGTACGTGTGCGTGTGCAAGCGTTCATCCACACTTGAGCACATCCTCAAATAGCTTCCGAAGAGAGATGGCTCTCCATATCTACATTGTCTCTTTTCAGGTGGCTCAGTCAGCTGGGTGTCCAACTTTGGCTAGGGTCATGATCTCACAGTTCATGGGCTTGAGCTCTACATCGAACTCTGTGCTGACAGCTCAGAGCCTGGAGCCTGCTTCGGATTCTGTCTCCCTCTCTCTGCCCCTCCTCATGCTTTCTCTCTTTCTCTCTGAAAATAAATAAACATTAAACATTTTTAAAGATTGTCTCTTTTATACCCTTTCACTTGATGGAGAGTTTGGCTAAATATAGAATTCTTGGCCAAAAAATAAAAATAAATTTGAATGTCTAGCTCCATTATTTTCTACCTCCCATTTGAGAAGTCTGATGCCATGCTCATTCATACTCTTCTATTCATTGTCTGTCTCACCGTTACCTGCTCCCCCCATGGCCTTGTCCCCTTTCAGAAACTTTTACTATCCTCAATTTGTCCCATGTTTTAAATTTCACAGTAATGAGTCTTTTGTTGTTTTTTAAAATTGTTTGTTGAGGTTTTTGTTTGCTTTTGTTTTTTGTCTTTTCTTCATTGGGCTGGATACCCAAAGGACCTTTCTGAGCTGAAGCTCATGTTCCTCAGCTCCAGAAAATTCTTTTTCTCCCCGCCATTCTCTTCAGCCCTCTCCTTCTAGAGCTCCTATCCTTTAGCTGTTAGGCTTCCTGACTCAACCATCTAATTTCTTGTTTTCTTTCTTATTGTCCAGTTATTCACCATTTTGATCTACATTTTAGAGTCCTAATCTCCACTTTTCTACCCAGTTTTTCATTTTTGCCATCCAATTTTTTGTTTTTCTAGTGTTGTTGTTGTCCTCTGAATATTCTTTTTAAAACTATCATCTTGTATATGGATACATATCATCTCTTATTTCTCTGGGGATAGCCATGACGTTTTTCATTTTTCTTCTCCCTCCATAGTTTGTTTCTCTGCATTTCTTTTTTGTTTTAAACAAGTTTATTCAGGTATAATTCTTTTTTTAAGCTTATTTATTTATTTTTGAGAGAAAGAGCTGGAGAAGGGCAAAGAGAGAGAGGGAGAGAGAATCCCAAGCAGACTCCATGCTGTCAACACAGAGCCTGACATGAGACTCAAACTCATGAACCATGAGATCATGACCTGAACCAGAATCAAGAGTTGGATGCTTAACCAACTGCACCACCCAGGATATAATTCCTATCTCATTAATTTCACTCATTTTTAGTGTCTAACTCACTGACATTTGGGGTATTCATTGACTCATTCGACCATCACTACAATCCAGTTTTAGAACATTTTCATGAACCCCAAAAAATGTGCCCATTTGCAATTATCTCCATTCCCAACTAGTCCCAGTCAGCCAACAATCTGCTGTCTCTATACATTTACTTTTTCTAGACGCTTCATACAAACGGAATAGTACAATAAGTGTTCTTCTGTGTCTGCTTTCTTTCACCTCACATGCTGTGTGTGAAGGTCATTCTCACTGCAGCAGGCATCAGCAGAGCAGTCCTTGTTCTATTGCTGACGAGTATTCCATTTTAGGGCAATTATACACATCTTTTTGTTATTTTAATATTTTATGTCGAACTGTGTGTTTCACATTAGAGGGTTTTTACCGAATGAATGCACTCCCTGGCAGTCTGTTCATATTTAGAAAGAGAGGCCAAAAGAGTTATTTGGAAACTGTTATGTCCACGATGGGCGGTCGTGCAGTGGGGGCGTCATTATACTTCTTTGAGGAAACTCTCTTGTCGGTGTTTTTCATTCTTTTCTGTTGGGCTGGTAGAATTTTCCAGGGAAGACCCTCCTAATGTTTTGGCTGGAGGGTACAATTGTAGCTTCCAATGTTCCAGGAATTGAGAGGAAGGAGAAGGCTAAGATGTCACAAATTTTAGGACATAAACTTTTCTTTGATCCCTTTGTTTTCAGTAAGAGATCCCTGCCTCCTTCGACTGTGCCTGCGTGCCTGAGCCCAGAGACCCTCTGTTTTGTGCTCTTCTACTGGCTGGCTGCACACAATAGATGAGAGAATCTGGAGGCACTTTCTAAAGAGACTTTCAAACAATCTCTCTATTTTTAGCTCTACCATTATCTGCTCCTCCTCCCCTGTTCCCACAGCTAGCTGGGGCCAATTTCTGAACCTTGGGGTTCTGCAGCATAAAGTGGGTTACCTCTCTGCTTTACCCTCTGCCAGGTTAAGATTAGTTTTCTTGGCTGGCTAACCCATCTACCGCGTTTCCACTTACTTTGCAGTGTCCAAATAGTGACTGCTGTTGTTTTCTTTCCTAGTCTCATAGGTTTGTACCTCCATAGAAGTCCCTCTGCTCTCATTTTCATGGCATTTTTGTCAGGAATATAGTATTTATTCAACCAGCCACCTTTATGTGAATCTCAATCAATTCTCTCTTTTTTAATGTTCATTTATTTATTTTGAGAGAGAGAGAGAGAGAGAGAGAGAGAGCTTGTGAGCAGCTGAGAGGCAGAGAGAGGGAGAGAGAGAATTCCAAGCAGGCTCTGCACTGTCAGCACAGAGCCCAACGTGGGGCCTGAACCCACAAACCATGAGACCATGACCCGAGCCGAAGTCAGACACTTAACCACCCAACCAACTGAGCCATCCAGGTGCCCCTCAATTCAATTCTTTAATGAAAAGTAAAAGTTTCATTTTCAAAGAATTTATGTAAATACCTCAGCCTCAAAGAAGTGAAGCATAGCTCATCACTCTTTTTATTTTTTAAATGTTTATTTATTTTTTAAAAAGAAGGGGACAGAAGGTGAGCAGGGCAGGGGCAGAGAGAGAGGAAGACCCAGAATCTGAAGCAGCCTCCAAGCTCTGAACTATCAGCACAGAACCTGAAGCAGGGCTTGAACTCACGCACTGAGATCATGACCTGAGCCAAAGTCTGATGCTTAACCAACTGAGCCACCCAGGTGCCTCTAGCTCAGCACTCCTTAAATGTGTGCTGTACAAAATGACTTCCTTTCAAGAGTCCAGAATGAAAAGGGGCAGGGGAAGTTTAGATTTATGATGGAGAAACCTGATAAACACCACCTCAGCCAGGGGACCAAAGTCAACATTAACAGTGATAAGTCATGTTCAGAGCATCCATCCTTGATATGATGAGAAGAGAATGGCACTTGACTTTTATGATATCCCTTCCAGACACCCACAATCCCAGTCTAACCGAGGGAGAAACACTAGACAAATCCCAAGAGAGGGACAATCTACAGAGTGCCTGAACCGTACTTCTCAAAACTAAGTCCTCAAATCAAAAAAGAACTGTCACAGCCAGAAAGAGCCTAAGCAAACATAACAAATAAAAGGAATGTGGTAAGTTGGACAGGATCCAGAAACAGAAGACGAACATTAGGCAAAATCCTAAGGAAATCTGAATAGTGTATGAACTTTAATTAATAGGAATGTATCAATATTAGGTCATTAATTATGATAAATGTATCACACTAATGGGAAGACCAGTGGGGTGTGGGTGTGGAGCACATGGGAACTCTCTACTATCTTCACAACTTCTCTGTAAATCTAAAATTATTCTTTTAAAAAGTATACTTAAAAAATTAAATCTCTCTCATTTATCCTTTGGCTATTTAATTGACACCTTCATGCCAACTGAACTGTGCCAGAATTTGGCTCATATCTACCTCATACTAAAACTCTTAGCCATCTATTCTATATATTGGAATAGTTTATTCGTTCATTTACAGATAATAATTGAGCAAGTACTAGGTTGCAGGAAATATACCTGGTGCTTGGGGCTACAGAGAGCAAACAAATAAGATTCCTGTCCCGTAAGAAGTTCAGATTCCAGGAAAACAGACAGACTAACATAAAATACTTTCCATATTCTACTTCTCTAGAAACACACCAGCCTCCATGCACACATTTTGCTACTCATATTAAGAGTTTTAAAAAATAAGGCCGAAATTCTCTAATTTTTAAAAACCTTTGTTTAGGTGAGATGTGGAATCTTTAAGAATTGTATCATCATTTTGAGTTTATTTTTGTGTTTGGTGTAAGAAAGTGGTCTAGTTTCATTCTTCTGCATGTTGCTGTCCAGTTCTCCCAGCACCACGTGCTAAAGAGGCAGTCTTTAATCCACTGGATGCTCTTTCTTGCTTTGTCAAAAATTAATTGTCTGAAAATTTGTGGGCCCAGTTCTGGGTTCTCTATTCTATTCCATTGGTCTATGTGTCTGTTTTTGTGCCAATACCATACTGTCTTGATGATGACAGCTTTGTAGTAGAGGCTAAAGTCTGGGATTGTGATGCCTCTTGTTTTGGTTTTCTTCTTCAATATTACTTTGGCTATTCGGGGTCTTTTGTGGTTCCATACGAATTTGAGGATAGCTTGTTCTAGCTTTGAGAAGAATGTTAGCGCAATTTTGATGGGGATTGCATTGAATGTGTGGATTGCTTTGGAAACAAACTGAGGGGTGAAGGGGGAGGGGAAGGGAGAAGGGAGGTGGTGGTGATGGAGGAGGGCACTTGTGGGGAAGAGCACTGGGTGTTGTATGGAAACCAATTCGATAGTAAACTATTAAAAAAAAAAGAGTTGTATCATCAGTTAAGCAATATGCAAGAATGATTAAATACCTGGTGTGAAAGGGCATATTGAAAACAGAGAAACAAGTAGAAACTTTCCACTTGTTTGTTGTTGTTATTGTTGCTGCTGTTGTTTGTTTTTTGTTTGCTGGGTTTTTTTTTTTTTTTTTGAAAGAGAGAGAGACACAGAGTGAGTCGGGGAGGGGCGGAGATAGAGGATCCCAAGCAGTCTCTGCACCGTCAGCACAGAGCCTGTTGTGGGGCTTGAACTCAGAAACCAGAGATCATGACCTGAGCCGAAATCAAGACTTGGACACTTAACTAATTGGCCACTCAGATGCCCCCTAAACCTCCTACTTTTTTTTTTTTAACTTTATTTATTTTGAGAGAGATAGAGCATAAGCAGGTGTAGGGAGGAGGGCAAAGAGAGAGAGGGAGAATCTCAAGCAGACTCAGTGGTCAGTGCAGAACCCATTGTAGGGCTCGAACCCATGAAACCATGAGATTATGACAGACAACCAACTGAGAGACTCAGGTGCCACAGAACATCCTACTTTTTGACATGACGACACACCCCCTCACCAACAACAACATCAAGCAGCGCCTCATCAAGAAGGTGCAGGAAGCCGTTCTTGACAAGTGGGTGAACGACCCTCACCGCATGGACAAGCGCTTGCTGGCCCTCATCTACCTGGCGCACGCCTCCGACGTCCTGGAGAACGCATTCGCCCCGCTCCTGGACGAGCA
>PISW01010577.1:0-48400 GCA_004023785.1 Mungos mungo | reverse complement strand
TAAGTCGATTCTATCCCACCTAGGCAACCTCCACTACCTGTACCATCACTACTCTCCCTCCAAATATAAATTTGCATATTTAAAGAGTGAGGTTACCATAAGGGGAAATCTTTATCTCACCAAGGACAAATTAGAAAATCTAGTCAGAAATATCCCAACTAAGCCATTAGAGTATGATAACACAGCCTTCACACATCGAAGGCCCTCCATGGAGGATCTGAGTCTACTTTCCAAATCTCATTTCACAAGGTAGCATTCATTCTGACCACACTTTGACATGTGAGGCTCTAAGAAAAGGCCTTCCAAATAAACTTCTCTATAGTTCTCAATATGCTACTTAGGCAAAAGCTAGCCTGGGTGTTGCATTTTTCTCTTAGCATTTAAGAATTGGCTTGTTCCTCATCTGTCTTTTCATTGCAGTTTGACTATTCATTTACAGCACTCATATCATATATGGTAGTTTTTTTTTCATATGTATAAGTCCTCCACTAGCCTTTGTGCTCAGCTGCAGAATGATTAAACATAGCAAATACTCCTATCCTCAAAACTGTACCATGCACAAAAAAGCCATGGATAATGACATTTGTTCAATAAAATGTCTGGACACATTCTTTTCCTGCATAATTATGACACTATCATTATTTGCTATTACATGATGCCTTGTTTCACTAGTAAATATCTGACAGCTTAAGTACGAGACACGATTAAAATTTAGATTAATCAAGAACAGTAGACACAAAAATTGATGTTTGTTTAAGGTAACAAAATTAATATGTGGCAAGCCAAAACTGTAAGGAAATTTCTAGACCTAACTATTTTCCACTAAATAGTAAAGTGATATTAAATAAATAAATAATTGCAATCGCTCAATAAAAATCCCAGAAAATGATTTCAAAAACAGTCGCTTCTCCTATTTCTAAACTATTTATCCCTAGACTATAAAATCCTTATGAAACACAGAGACATATGGGGACTTTTTGTGTGCACTTGCCTTTCTCTTTGCATCAAGTTTTATTCCAATATAAAGGAAAACATTTGAGAAACCAAATTCATTTGCCAAACTCAATCCAGCTTTTTAATTTTTTCATAGGATGGTTAATATGACACCTAAATTGCATTAAAGTTCTTTAGGTCATTAACATAGTTCATATGTGCTACTGTGAGTGATTTGGGCCAGACGACTATCTTATGACATCATATGTCAAATGCCAACCTTAATTATAACTGCAGAATCTTATACCATTTTTAACGGAAGTGGGGAATCTACTCCCTAAGCCAAATCCTGCAAAGAACGGTGAATATACAAATCTAAGAGACCCCATAAATAGTAATTTGTATTGATATTTAAAAAATTAATGTTCAGTTATCCCTTAAATGAAGCTGAGCTAAAAAAATTTTCCCTAAGTTCCTCTTTTGCCCTGGTTTGTTCTTAACATTTTGGAATTGATCTGTAAACCATTTCCTGTTCTTCAAATAGATTTCTTCAAATTATATACTTGTGCATTACTACAGAAACTCTCTGTGTTCAACATCCAGGTTGACTATATGAAACATTTTAAAACTAAAGAATTTGCCTTAATCTCCTCCTCCCCACATCATATTTCATATCCTAATTCCCTCCCTATCCCTGATAATACATAAATATAGAGTTGGCTAAAGATTTCACATATTGTCCATGCTTATGGCAGATTTTATTTCCTTCATATCCAGTTTGTGCTCTTCTTTTTCCCTCTAGTATTTGTGTCATATGTCTGTCTGAAACATAACAATTTTATATATCTGCATACATACATACACACATATAAAGCTAACAACTCAACTATTTTGTTCTCATCCTGCTAACCTCCTTTCTTTAGGCTGAGATAGTTTAGAATGCTTATTGTGTCATCCTTTTCGGAAATGTATCAATTACAAATCTCAATCAAGGAACTACCATCTGCATAAATACTGCTTTACTATTTAAGTTGAATAAACTAAATATGACACAAGCTCCCATTCTACTGAACTGGCAGAAATTTAACCTCAGGCATCGCCTGGGCTTCCCTATATGTACTCTTTCAGAATGATACATGAATAAAGCAGGCTTTACAGAGAGCATGGAATAGGGGAAGAGAAGAAGATCCCTAATCTCTATTCTACTGTGCTCTATACTAACATCTTCACAAAGGAGCTATTCCTCTGAAGTTTTACCATTTTCTCAGGCACTGACTGTCAAAGTGCTCTGCAGAGCCCATGATACGCTAGTGTGATGGGATCCTTAAATTTGTGTATCTTCCTTAGCAAGAGAACAACTAGGACTATCACTTGATTCTTGTTATAGCTGTCAACAGTAAGATGATTTCAGTTTTCTGGAAAACAACAGCCAGGACATATATATGTTTTTCAGAAAATGGGTAGACTTTTTTTTTCTGTCCATGTAAACTTTAAATCATGTAAAGCAGGGGGTAAGCAGTAGGGTTTAAAATGTTGTGTGCCAAAAAAATGAGTAATAGTATAGTTAGTAGGCTGGTTTTTTGCACCCCAGTCTATAGTTATGGTGGAAAAACTGTTATTGAAAAGCCTATCTCTGCTGATAACAATTATGAACTCAGAAACAAACGAACAAAAAAAAAAACCCCAAAACTGTAAGCAGAGCCATGACCTTTGAGAGAAGGTAAACATGATAGGTGAAATCCACATTCATTCAGCTTCGTTTCTGAAAGTACTGTTCTATTTCAAGATGTTTCTGAGATGCGGCTCAAACAAAAAGTAGTCACTTAGGGCTGAGGAGTCAGGGATTACAGTTTGAGACTGAAGAGCAAATAGAAAGTATGAAACCACAAAGGTGTAGAAATCCCAGAACTGAATAGAAACATACCACACCTGCTTGTTCCATACCTGACCTGCAATTCTGCACAGCCCAGGGAAATATTACAGACAGAAAGCTAAAAATCTTTAGCAGAGATTTCATCAACTGCCTGTTACCTAAGATACAGCATCCAAAGCTGTAGTCCTGCCAAGTCAGAGGGTCTTGGTAACTACCTCAGACTTATGATTAAAATGAAGGAAGGCCACCTGTCAGAAATTAAGATTACCTTTCATAACTAAGGAAAATTGTCACATTAGATTCTAAAACAATCATCTACAACATGTAGATGATCTTGCAGCCGTTTATCGGTTACTGGAACAAAATTCAAAACTTCTCAGAAGATTAAAGACTTCAGACTTTCTTTACAATATATGATTGACAATTTCAGTTTTCAATAAGAAATTAACAGGCATATGAAATTACTGGAAAAGGTGATCTACATAAAGGGCCATAGTCAATAAAAACTGATCCAAAATAACCAAGGTATTATAATTAGCAGAAAATAAATTTAAAATTACTATGATAAACAGGTTAGAGTATCTACAAAAAAAAAAGATTGAAATGAATTAGCAGATGGGATATTTTAGGAGATGTATGAAGATTTTCATGGAAGTATATAATAGAAATCTTAGAAGTAATAAATACAATACCAAACACACACACATACACACTCACACCACACTACATTGAACTGGAATAAAAGTACAGTAAATGCAATAAAAGAAAGGATCAATAGGAATTAAGATAAGTCAATAGGAACTGTCCAAATGGAAGCCAGACAGAAAAAAAAATATTTGAAAAATAAAATGAAAGAAGGCTGTCTGAAAATCCGATCTGGCAGTATTAAGTAGTCTACATATGTGTATTCAAGCCCCAGAAAGAGAAGAAAATGAAAATAGGGCAGAAAAACATTTGTAAATTATGAGCCAGCATTTTTCTAAATTTTATTCAAACAGATAAAAATCCAAATATGTATGCAGAAATTACAGCAAACCACAGCAGAATAAGTATAAAGAAAAGCATACCTAAAATATCATGTTTAAAGTGATAA
Organism: Mungos mungo; assembly: GCA_004023785.1. Lineage (NCBI taxonomy): Eukaryota > Metazoa > Chordata > Mammalia > Carnivora > Herpestidae > Mungos > Mungos mungo. The sequence goes on along the minus strand of PISW01010577.1, from coordinate 44,501 downwards.
AAATCAAAGATGTAGACAAAATATCAGAAGCAGCTAGAGAAAAGAGGCTACATACAGTAGATCAAAATTAACATTAATGGCCAGCTTTTTATGACAATAGATAGAAAACAGAAGACAATGAAGAAATATTTTTTAGTATGCTGAAAAAAATAAATAACACAATGGTCAAGATAGATTTCTATATACAGTGAAATTATCTTTCAAAATCAAAAATAAAGTCTATGTCAAATATGTAAATTCTGAGAAACCAGTACAAGAATTGACAGAATATTCTTTATGCCTAATGTACAGATGCTGACTATATGTAAGATCAGATCTATAGCATGAAAAGAAATACTACTGAAAATAGTACATATGTGAATAATTTTTAAAAATAATTTTTCTTTCTTTTCTTAAATCATTTATAGTCAATTAACTTTTCAAAGGCAAAAATACAATAATATGCTGCAGGGTTTCTAGTATTTCAGTAAGTAAAATATTTCACAAAAGCAGCACAAACTACATTTGAGATTATATGTAGAAATAAACTATCTGCCACTTCATGATATACATTATTTAAAATTGAATAAAATTAACTCAAGATCACAGTAAGAATGCATGATGCATTTCTAGATCAACTATTAAATACAAGCACAATGAGATAAAGCTTAAAACCAGTAGACAAAAAAGGAATGGCATAGTAAAATATATTAGATTGACCAAAAGAAGATAGAAAGAAAAGAATAAAATAAATAAATAAATATAAATATAAAATAAAGAATAAAAAATTAGCAAGATGATCAACAACTTATTCATATAAAAATAATTTAAATGGAAAATACCCCTAACATGTCATATTTTTTTAAATAGGACAAGAAAGTTTGACTTAAATATATGATGCTAACTACAGATGCACTTGAAAAACATTTTTAACATATATTTATTTTTCTTATTTTTGAGAGAGATAGATCACAAGCAGGAAAGGGGCAGAAAGAGAGGGAGACACAAAATCCAAAGCAGGCTCCAGGCTCTGAGCGGTCAGGACAGAGGCTGACATGGGGCTCAAACTCACAAATAATGAGATCATGGCTTAACCAACTGAGTCACCCAGGTGCCCCCAGGTGCACTTTAAATATAGAGATAGAGACATATTGAAAATCAAATAATGGAAAACTATGTTCCATACAAACATTATATGTATGAAAAATAGCATTCCTAGATTAATATGGCATAATGGGCTTAAAGAAGAAGATTATTATTAGTAATGAAAAGTATATTTTATAATCATTAAAGGGTCAATATTTCAAAAAGACATTACAAACCTAAATTTGTATATGACTAACTACATAAATTCAAAATATCTGAAGCAAAAGTGTCAGGACTAAAAGGAGAAATAGACAAATACACAATTTTACATTGGTATGCATTCCTCTTGTAATCAGCAGAATACATAAAATCTTCTGAAAACTAGGAACAGAAGGAACTTTCCAAATTTGATAGAGTACCTTTAAAAAAATATCAGCTACCAAACTTAATGACAAAATATTAAATAATTTCCCCCTACACATTATGTAATATAGCCATTCCACTCTGAATTATCCAATAAAATGGAAACAAGATGTCATACATATGTCAAGAAAATTAAAGCATACTTGTACTCAAATTATCATAGAAGTTTGATTGATAATAATCACATTCTGGAAATAATTAAAATATGTCTCAACAGGCAACTAGATAAATATACTATAGTACAGCCATACAGTTGAATATTACTCTGGAACAGAAAAGAACAAAAACTTGTATACACCACAAAATGGATGATTATAAAAATAATCATGGTGAATAAAAGAAGCTAGTTTTAAAAAGTACATGCTGTATGATATGGTTTCTATAATAGTCAAAAAATGTGAACTAATGCATAATGACAGAAAAATTAACTGTTGCCTGGGAATGGGGGCATGTAAGAAAACTTTTGGAGGTGACTGATATGCTCATGATCTTGATTGTGCAATTTCATGGACATGTGTGTGTTCAAACCTAATTTAGGATAGCCTTTAAACACATGCAATATATTGTGTCAATTATACCCCAGTAAAGATTGTTAATAAATATAGATTTATAAGAAATGTGCAAGATCTGCAATTATAAAGTACAAAGAAAGTACTGTTGGTTTAATTAAAGTATCTAATTACATGGAAAGATATACAATGATAATAGAATGAAACAGTATTTAATGATATATTTTTTCCATCTGTAGATTTGTAAACAACACACTATTTTTTTAAACAGCATACTATTTTTTTTGTTTTTAAAATTTGTATGGAAAGGCAGAGAAACTGGAATATCACATTCAATCTTAAAAAGTGAACATTGGAGCACTTTCGGTACCTGGTTAACTAGTTACAATAAAGCTATTGTGATCAATGAATGTGCTGCCATGCGGATAGATGTATATATCAATAGAACACAGCAGAGTCCAAAAGTACATTCTCACATACACCATGGCTGTTCAGAGGAGAAGGAAAAATGTTTTCAACCAGAGATACTAGATAATTATGTCTAAAGCATGGACAACTAGGCCTATCTTACAGCACAAACAAAAATTAATATGAAATGTATCCTATACCTAAGTGCAAAAGCTAAAATTCTAAAGGGCCTAGAAAAAATTTAAAAAATATCTCAAACCTGTGGAAAGGAAAGAGTTCTTGATAAGACATAAAATACACAAAATGCATTCATAAATTGCTGGTGGGAATTTGAAATGATATGATAATTCTGGGAAAAAATCTACAATTTCTTATAAAATTAAATGTAGCAAATTGTTTGCAGCCCAGTAACTGCATTGTTTGGCATTTATCCCAGAGAAATTAAAACTTATATTCATACAAGAACATGTATACAAATGTTCGTAGTAGCTTTGTTCATAATTGCCCCAAACTGGAAACATGTTAAGTGTCCTTAAATGGGCAAATGGTTAAACTGTGATACACCCATATCGTGGAATTCTATTTGTCAAAGAAACAAATTACTGATACATATAACAACCTAGATGGATCTCAAGAAAATTCAAAGTGAAAAATTAATTCATATAAGGTCACACATTATACAGAGAGATACGGAGAACAAATAAGTGGTCCAGGGCTTAGGAGTGGGAGGCGGTGGGTAATGCCCATGCAGAAGACCATGCAGGTGCCCCATGGCATTATCACTTTCTAACAACTTACAGATTTTTTTTCATATTTTTTCCATACCTGATTTTAATCTTTAATATACTATAATATTTACAAATAGCCCTTAAACATATGAAAACATATATACCTTGTATGTAAAGATTACTATATGTAAAAACCAAGCACCAAACTAAATGTAAAAAGTAAGCTAAATTTTCAAATATTAAATTAGGAGAAGATTTAAAGTTTGAATGCATAAAATATTAGCAGGACAATATTACATTATTGAAGATTACTAGCAGACAATTTTATCAGGACTGAAATAAAAAAGAGAAATACTGGGGCACCTGGGTGGCAGGTCAGTTAAGCTTCCGACTTCAGTTCAGGCCATAATCTCAAGGTTCATGGGTTCAAGGACCGCATCAGGCTCTGTGCTAACAGCTCAGAGCCTGGAGCCTGCTTCAGATTCTCTGTCTCCCCCTCTCTCTGTCCCTTCTCCACTCAAGCTCTGTTTCTCAATCTCTCTCTGTCTCTCTCTTTCTCTCTTCCCCTCTCTATCAAAAATAAATAAACATTTACTTTAAAAAACCCACAAATACCAAGAAAATTTGGACAAATAGCTGAAGGGATTCCACCAGCTAAATTTGAGATCATCTGAAACAAAAATAAAAAGGATTGTAACTAACTGTAACATTTTGAAAAAATAATAAACTCATGACTCCCTCTAAAAGATATGAAACAAATCATTTAAATGTTATCATTGTGTTGAAAACTTATAGTGAAAGAGGAAAAATTAAGCATTCATTCTGTCTTTCTAAGAGGAGTTATTGCATTCCCTAGTTGGTGGAATAAATCAGTGTGTGTGTGTGTGTGTGTGTGTGTGTGTGTAAGAGAGAGAGAGAGAGAGAGAAAGAGAGAGAGAGAGACTGAGAGGAGAGACGGTTTTAAGAATAATGAATAGAAATTTTTAAGGAAAATTTTTGGAATAACTGTCATTCTATGCTTGAGTTTAAAAATATAATGTTTATTTTTAAGAGAGAGAGAGAGAACATAACTCAGGGAGGGACAGAGAAAGAGGAAGACACAAAATCCAAAGCAAGCTCCAGGCTCTGAGCAGACAACAAAGGACCCGAGGTAGGGTCTGAACTCATGAGCCATGAGATCTTGATGTAGGCTGAATGTTTAACTGACTGAGCCACACAGGAGTCCCTTTGCTTGATTTTTAATAATGATTTTGTTTAATTCATATTGGGGACATAGGATGATGACTTCTTTTGACATCTCATCATCAATGACCTTAAATAATGGGGAAGACTGCCCTGTTAAAAAGTTTTGCAAACTAACTTCTTGAAAGCTTGTTAGCAGAGCCATTTTCCTAGAAATAGTAATATGCTATTGATCTTCATCATATTATAATGCTTAACTTTGTTTTCCCCATTCACGAATATTACTGACTTCACTGAAGCAACATTTTAAAATATATTTATGTACTAAGTGGTGAGATGGTAATGGAACTCCAGAAAGATAATATATTATTGAATACTTTTAATTCAATATCAATGCAAATGGTATTGTTTCCAACCATGTTTTATAGTTTCTATTAAAATAAACCCTTTTATTTTATACTGAAAAGAATGTTATATTTGCAACCATAGGACCACTGTCTCTTAAAGAAATTTTGGTTGGTTTCACCTTTCCATGTTAAATGTGAATATCATTATATAGAATAGATACACAGATATATTTAAAACACATTAAAATCAAAAGCTTCTAAAAAGACAGAATAAGCAATAAATATAAAACCAAGTATGCTTTTCTAAAATGTAGCAAGTGTGTTTGTATATGAAAGACAGATAAAATGGTCACTGCTACTAAATAAATAATTATCTACTTATTTGTTATTTAAACAAACAAATAAATAAATATAAATAGAATAAGTACAATTCTAAAATTTAAGAATTTAAAAATTGATAATATATTTCTATATCAAGCCTCTAATCTTTTTAAAAATTTCATGAGTATATACTTTTATTATTAATTTTGCAACTGCTTCATTGAGGTATAAGTGACAGAAATAACCTAAACACACTAAGAGATTATAATTTGATATGTTTTTTATGCAAGAACACATTTTTGAAATATTACCACAAGCAAAATATTAACAACCCCTCAACAGTTTCCTTGTTCCCTATTGTACTCCTTGCCTTTGGTCCTCTCAATGCCTTCCCTACCTATCCTCAGGCAAGTGCTTATCTGCTTTCTTTCTCTATAGATTAGTTTGCAATTTCTGGCAATCTAATTTATATAAATAGGACCATGTACACTTTTTGCCTAGGTTCTTTGATTTGGCATAATTATTTTGAGATTTATCCATATTATAGTGTGGAGCAATAGTTCATTCCTTTTATTAAATAGTATTTCATTGTGTATATTCACGTATATGTGTGAAAGTATGTGTATATCTAGATATCTATATAGTATATAAAGTATATATTTGATTATATATAGATATACACATACATCCAATTTATGTCCAGTCTGAGGCCATTATGAATATAGCTGCTAAGAACATCTGTGTAACAGATTTGCATAGTTTTCATATAGACATATTCTACCATTGCTTTTGAATAAATATCTAAAAGTAGAATGGATAGGCTATGTGATAGATGGTAAGATGTTATGGTATAACGTTAACTAAAATGAAGGGGCACCTGGGTGGTTCAGTCAGTTAAGCATCCAACTCTTGATTTAGGCTCAGGACATGGGCTAATGGTTCATAGGATCGAGCCCCTCATCGGGCTCCACAATGACAGTGCAGGGCCTGCTTGAGATTCAATATCTCCCTCTCTCGCTACCCCTCCCCCACTCATTCCCCCCCATCTTTTTCTCTCTCTAAAAATAAGTAAACTGAAAAAAATTAAAAAAAAAAAGAAAATCCTGCAAAATTCAACTTTTACTTGCATTAACAATGCAGTAACAAAGAACCAAATCAGGCCCTTAAACATGGGGAAACTCTGGTTGAATACATAAAACAATGGGTTTGAAGACATTGGGCATAAGACAATAAATGGGAGTGATTCTGTACAGAAAGGAGCCAAATTAGGTGAGCTTTTTGATTAGCACTATTTACTGCCTAGAGAGAGAGTATGTGTCCAAGTAACAGAGCAATAAGAGGAAGTGCAGGCAGAGCCCAGTGTTCTCCCTAAGATGCAGATATGGCATTCAGAGTTTAGTGAGGCAAAATGGCTACAGTGTTTATAGCAGAATACTGGGGAGTAGCGAACTCTCAAAATCTGCAGAGGGTGCCTCCTCCAGTTCAGTTCAGTATTATCGTATGCATGTGAAAAAATAACCCAAAAGAGGGAAAAGCACCACACAAAGATTTGAGGGAGAGCTGTCTAGAAATACCAAAGGCTCGAGATAATTTCTGTTACCATCAGAAGAATGGAATACTCATGACTGAAAGGACTTCAGGTAGATTACTAAAGAGGGAGTTACTTTATTAATGAGGAAATTACCCTAAATTAAAGTGTTCACTTATTTCACCTAACAAACATAAAACCAAGGCCCTATCACTGCTTCCACATAGCTTAACTATATATCAAAGAAAGTTCAAGAATATTTATAGAAGTACAAAAGTATATAGGATTGAACAAGGCAAAACTGATATAGCTTTGCATCCAGTCAAAAGTTACTGGTCACAAAAAGAAACTGTAATTACGACTCACATTTAGAAAAAAAAAATTACCCAAACTGACCCATCAATGACAAAGATAGTAGAATTAATTTAAAAAAAGGAAATTAAAATGTTTTATATAAACATATCATAGGCTTAAGAAACTAGAGAAAAGATTGAACATGTTAGGTAGACATGTGGAGGATATTGAAACATTCCAAATCATATTAAAAAACAATAAATAAATCAATACCCAAAAAACACCCCAATTAATAAAGACAACTCATTTTATTATTGAGCAAATAGTCTAAAAGTGTGCAGTTAGCCAGTCATAAATTGAATTTTGTCCCTCCAAAAGATGTTGGAAGTCCTAACCCTCAGTACCTGTTAATATGATCTTATGTGGAAAGAGGGTCTTTGAAGATAATCAAGTTAAAATGATACAGTTAGGTTTTGCCTAATCCAACATGACTGTATCCTTATAAAATGGAGAAATTTGGGAACAGAAACAGATAGCCACACAGGGAAAGTGCCAAGCGAAGATGAAGGAAGAAATCCCACTGATGCACCTACAAGTCAAAGAATGGCAACGACTGTCAGTCAACCGCCAGAATGTAAGAAAGAGGTATGGAACAGGCCTCAGAAAGAACTAAATCAGCAGACACCTTGATCTCAGTATTCTATCCTCCAAAACGGAGATGATAAATTTCTGTTGTTCTAAGCCACTACTTTTGTGGTACTTTGTTAACAAAAGAAAAAAGAAAAACAACCTAATTAGGCCAGCAATCGGCTGGCCACAAAGCTAACTTTTTCAGGTTTGTGGATATGGAATTATAATTACAATTGTTTTACATCATCCTACTTTTAGAAAACAATCAACAGATACTCAATTTATGTTAGTGGTTATGTTAAGTTTATTTTGATGTCCTGGTTTTCATAATTCATTACTGGGCTACTCTCTACCTTGTGTTCCCCATTAACTGTAAGCACCTCCATGGATGCTCCTGACCATGTATTTACCACATACAATTTGCCACATACTTCATCATTCCTCAGTAAGGTTAGATTAAATTCATTTACACACAATTATTCTCCTTTTGATATTATTTGACAGTTTTAGATTTTCTATAAAGTGCATTGCACTGTTGATTTCTCTTTGAACTGTTCTTAATTTTCTACATACTCAACATTCCAAAGTAGTATATATAATAAAGTGATGATAAATACTATGATAATAGAAAATTAAGATTTGAAAAGAATATTAGTTTCAGGTGAACAACTTTTGAAAATATACATAATATATATTTAAAGCAGACTCTTGATTAGCTAGATATAAGAATTCTCATTCATCATATAAACAGCTTTACAAATAGTTGATTAGTTTTAGTAGCTCATTTTTCTAAGTGCTTCACAATTTCAAAGTTATTCTTTAGTTCTCATTTTAGATTTTCCCAATTAGGTCTCCCAATATATCTAATGCATAATCAACACAGTCTAGTCAACATAGTCTAAGGATTTGATTCAAAATTTTTTCTTGCAAGCCTCAATATGTTTCTTATAAATATTCATCAATTCTACAAGTTTTTTCTTCTTACAGATTAAATCAAGGCCAACATAAATAGTCCCATCTTCCCAAATAATGTTTCTAATATAGGAAGACATGTTCCACCAAAACCATCATCCATTACTGAAGTGCATTATAGGATACTTATTGGCAGTAAATGTAGACCAGTTTCATTTATTAGGGGCAAATTTTAGTTTGTTCTAAACTTTAGGGACAAACCAAGCCGACTGGCCATTTCTTATGTCCATCAAAGTCAATAATGTTTTAATTGCAATCAATTAAATCTCCTTGAATGTTAAGCATCCATCTAACATATTCATTCCATATCTAGATAGGAAACATAAATCCTTAAGTAAAATTATGTTGGTTTGACTTTTCAGCAGTTTCTATCTGTAAATGACATTTACATTCCACTATAAATATCATAAACCTTCTTACATCATCCTTTAATCATCCCATAGATAATATCATAACCAAAATCCAACTCTTCCCATGTGGAGGTACAGTCCTATAGTTCAATACTAATAAATATACCCTGCAATTATTTGTCCTATTGTTATATTGGTGCGGGCTTGTGATTGACTGTTCTTTACCTAGATTTTGCTGGGATAAGATTTCATGTCAAGTCATCCAATTCCATTTTCTTTCCCAAATTCCTTCTAATTTTGCTCTGATCTCTATATGTTTTATTACATTCTGATTCAATCCTGTTGGCATCTGAATTATGTGTTTCTATAATTCCCCAGTGTGTGAAGTTTGTCAATATATTTGTATTATAACAGTTTATAATTCTAGCTCTAGTTTCTATCCCACAATATAGGATTTAATAAGTCCCTTTCAGTTTTATGATGGACACATTTTAGTCCCTGTGTAAAAAAAAAATCTCAAAATGTAAAAACCTCTAAGGTACAAAGAGAATTAAGTCAAATGGCATTAGTATAAGAACATTAAAAAATAAAGTCATTTAATAATTGAAGAGCTTTCATGAATGGGGACTGGAGATTGCTATGTTCTAAATAGGATAGTTATCATTAAAAAAAAATTGTATGTCAGGTGTTTTGGAGAAACCAGCCCATCATTTGGGCGCCATAATATTTTTTTCTATTTTATGTCTATACTCTGTTTTGTTAAACCCAAATGGCTAAAATAAAAACAAATCAGAGTCTTAGTGTAATGTTGAATCTTTCAATTTTAATGCCATTATTTTTAGCTCAACTGGTTAATAACTACTTCCTTTTGGTATATTCAAAAATATTCTAAAACATAATGGATGATGAATTTAAAAGTAGAATTTTTAATCTCTGGTTAATATTACTTTCAGACTATAAGAAGACTTGGAGTTTTTTGTTTCTTCTAAATTAATTATTTATTTATTCATTTATTTAGAGAAAGAGCACACATTTACACATGCAGCAACAGGAAAAGATAATCCTTTAGATATTACTTTAGCTTTTTCAGATCTTGTTTGGTATAAGTTATGACAATAGAATTTTTTTTTAAGTATAATTGACACATGATGTTACATTAATCTCAGGTATACAACTTAGTGATTTGACAAGTTTATACATTATTATAAAGTTCGTCACAGGTATAACTACCATCTGTCGCATTAAATCATTATTACAATATTATTGACTGTATTCCTTATGCTCTGCTTTTTATTCCCATGAGTTACTCATTCTATAACTGTAGGCCTGCATCTCCCTCCCCCTTTCATTCATTTTCCCCAACTCCTCCCTCCCCTTAGCAACCATCAATTTTTCCTTGATTTTATAGTTTGATTCTGCTTATTAGGTATTTTTAAGTACTTTTAAAAAATATCTGATGGCCACTCTTCCTTGTCCCCCTTTTTGGTTAAGAAGGGACATATTTACCAATTCAAGTACCCTGCCTCAAAAGGAGTCACAAAAAAACTCTATCTTTAGTATGGTAGCTCTTAGTGTACACAGCGCAGAAGGTCCCTTCACAACTGGTAAACAGGCACATCAAAATACAAGAGAAGGTCATGATTCTTTAACAGAGACCTATTTTCATGGGAACCTCAGAGGAATAGGTCAAAACTGCCAATATTAGGAATGTGAAGGTGACATGATTCAGGGTCTACAGATATTAAAAATATAAGAGGATGTTCTACTTTTTCTCATAAACGGTTATATAAAATGGGCAAATCCTTTGGGAAACACAAATTCCAGAAGTTTACTTAAGATAAAAAATGATAACCAGAATAGCCCTTACAACTATAATTAAAGACCTTTCAAAACCAAACCAAACCAGGGTGGCCTGGGTGGCTCAGGTGGTTAAGTATCTGACTTTGGCTCAGGTCATCATCTCATGGTCTGTGAGTTCAAGCCCGGCATCAGGCTCTCTGTGCTGACAGCTCAGTACCTAGAGCCTGCTTCAGATCCTCTGTCTCCCTCATCCTCTACAGCTCCCCCACTTGCACTCTGTGTGTGTGTCTCTCTCCCTCAAAAATAAATAAACACTTAAAAATTGAAGAAAAACCAAATGGAAGAAACAAACAACAACAAAAGATAACCTTTAGGGACTGCTGACTTTACCAATGAAATACTTATGAAAAAAATACTTAAAATAATAAAATTTCTACAAAACTTTTCCATTGAAAGTGTGGAAGCACTCCCATCTCATTCTATTTGTTACCAAAATAAGATTGATACAAAGAGGAAAAGCATTTTTATTTTTTATTTTATTAAAAAATTTTTAATGTTTATTTTTGAGAGAGACATAGAGAGACAGAGAATGAGAGAGGGGGAGAAGGAGAGAAAGATGGGGGACACAGAATCCAAAGCAGGCTCCAGGATCTGAATTGTCAAGACAGAGCTTGACAAAGGGCTCTAATTTGTGAACTGTGAGATCACGATCTGAGCTGAAGTCTGATGCCTAACTGACTGAGCCACCCTGACCCCTCAAGCATTTTTAATATGGACAAATATCACTCATAACCACAGATGTGAAAAATCTCTAACATAATTTTAGAAACAAGAAATATAAAGAATAATATTTAATGACAAAGTGGGGTGATGCCAAGAAAGTAAGGTTTGCTTAACATTCAGAAAACCAATGTGATCCCATATTAACAGATGAAATAGAAAATTGTAGGAGCAACTCAAGGATTCATTTGACAAAATCCAACTTATATTTCTGATCAATATTATATTTTTAAATGTTTTTAAATTTATTTTTGAGAGAGAGAGCATGAGTAGGGGAGGGGCAAAGAGAGAGGGGGACAGAGTATCTGAAGCAAGCTCCACTGAGAGCAGATAGCTCATGAGGGTCTCAAACTCATGAACTGTGAGATCATGACCTGAGCCAAAACTGAGAGTCAGGAAGCTCAACTGAGTGAGCAACCCAGGTGTCCCTCTGATGAATATTCTTAAAAGAAACAAAAATTAGAAATAGAATTAAATTTGCTAAACCTTGTAAAGGATAGCTACAAACAACAACAACAAACAACAACTAGAAACTGCAGCTAGTAATGGTCTGAAAACATTTCTCTTAAGACCAGGAAGAAGCACAGAATGTCCATTTCAGCATTAAAATGGTGGTTTTAGACACTTTAACAAAGACAGACACAATTTAACTCCAAGCAAATTGAAGATAAACTACTAAATTGCTTTTCAAAGTAGTTTTACCATTTCATAGTTCCATAAGCTGTGTATTAAAGCTTGAATTCTTTAACAATCTTACTAAAGCTTTGCTATTCTAAAAGATGTGCCTTGGTATCTCGTTGTGATCTAATATTGCTCTGATAACATATGACAATGAACATCTCTTCATGTACTATTAGCTGTTTGTATATCTTCGTTAAAGTGTTTTTATCCCATTTAAAAAATTTTGTTGTTTCATTTTCTGTTGCCTTGTTTTGGGCATTCTTTTTTTTATACAGACCAATTTCATTTAAAAATAGAAAAAATTTAATGGGCACAAAAAACAAATTAGAAGATTAAGAACAAACATAAATGGTGGTCTCTGAATTATAAATGGGTGCTTTTTTCCTTCAATATATTAGTATTTTTTTTACAATGAAGGTACATTTCTGTACACAAATTATTTTTTAATTTATTTAAATTCAAGTTAGTTAACATGCAGCAACACCCAAAGCAATCTATACATTCAATACAATCCCTATCAAAATAATAGCTGGCTTCTTCACAGAGCTAGAACAAACAATCCTAAAAGTGTATGGATCCAGGAAAGACCCTAAATAGCCAACGTAATATGGGAAAAGAAAAACAAAGCTGGAGGCATTAAAATTCTAGACTTAAAGCTGTAATACAAAGCTGTAATCATCAAGACAGTTTGGTATTGGCACAAAAATAGACACAAATCAATGGAATAAAATAGAGAATCCAGAAATAGACCCACAAATATGTGGCCAACTACAAACTCTTTTCTCTGAGAAAGAAGGAAAAAGTATCCAATGGAAAAAAAACAGTCTCTTCAAGAAATAGTACAGGGAACACTGGACAGTGATTCATTGAAGAATGAACCTAGACCACCTTCTTACTCTATACACAAAAATACATTCAAAATGGATGAAAGTCCTAAATGTGAGGCAAGGAACCATCAAAATCCTACAGGAGAAAACAGGCAGCAACCTCTTTGTCCTAGACAAATTACCCTACAACTCAGCTATTGCACTACTAAGTATTTATCCAAAGGATACAAAAATGCTAAGTTGAAGGAGCACATGCAATCCAATGTTTATAGCAGCACTATCAACAATAGCCAAATCATAGAAATAGCCCAAATGTCCATAAACTAATGAATGGATGAAGAGGATATGGTATACATATACACATAATGGAATATACTTGGCAAGAAAAAGAATGAAATCTTGCCATTTGCAGCAACGTGGTGGAACTAGAGTGTATTATGCTAAAGGAGATAAGTGAGTCAGCCAAAGACAGATATCATATGATTTCACTGATCTGTGTAATTTGAGAAGCCTAACAGATGAACATAAGGGAAGGGAAGGAAAAATAAGATAAAAAGAGAGAGGGAGACAAACCAAAAGAGACTCTTAAATACGGTGAGGAAAGTGAGCATCACTGCAGTGGAGGTAGGTCGGGGGGATGGATTAAATGGATTAGGAGACTTAAGGCGGGCACTATTGGGGTTGCATATTCTCTTACACAGTTTAAATAAAAATTTCATCACTAAACTCTTTGCAGAGATGTTCTCTCTAGCTACTGTTTTGTCTCTTAATTTTTTAGTTGTACATTTCAAAGAGCAGAAGTTATATGTTTTGAAATCTAAATGCTCAACCATTTTGATAATTGATCTTGGTTATGTAACCAAGAATTGCCTAAGTCAAAGGCATAATTCTTTTCTCCTAGAATTTTTATAATTTTTTGTGTATGTTTTTAATTACTAATATAGGATAAGTATGAATCAAAGTTCTTTTTTTTGTGTGTGTATTTCTTTGTTTTGCATATGGACATCCAAATTTTTCAGTACCATTTGTTCAAGACTATGCTTGGGGTGTCTGGGAGGCTCAGTTGGTTAAACATCTGACTCTTGGTTTTGGCTAAGGTCATGCTCACCATTCATGGATTCAAGCCCTATGTCAGGCTCTTCACTGACATTGTGGAGCCTGCTTGGGATTTTCTCTTTCCCTTTTTCTCTGCCTCTCTCCCACTCATGCTCTCTTTTTCTCTCTCTCTCTCAAAATAAATAAATAAGCTTAAAAAAAAGAAAAAGAGAAGACTATTTGTTTTCAGTTGCACCACATTGTGAAAGATCACCTTTGTGAAAAATCAATTTCTCATTTAGATCGGTATACATTTCTGAACTGCCTAGTCTGTTCCATCGATCTATTTTATCTATCTCCATAAATATCATTCCTTTATGATCCTTTTAATATTTATAGAATTTGTAGTGATGTCACCCTGTCATTCCTGAAATGGTCCTGTACTCTATTACTCATTGATTATTCTAGTTAAAAGTTTACCCATTTTATTGATTTTCTAAAAGCATCAGCTTTAAAAATTTTGACTTGCTCTATTTGTCCTATTTGTTTTATTTTCTGTTTCACTGACTTACCATTTGATCTTTAGTACTTCTTTTTTTCTACTTACTTTGGTATTTATTTGCTTTTTAATTTTTAGTTTCTTAGGGTATAAGTTGAGATCATTGGTTTAGGTATCTATTCTCTTTCAATGTAGGACTTTAATGCTACAAATTTCCCCTTAGAATGCTCTTTATTAAGTTTATTAGACATGTACATTATGTGAGTTAATATTTTATTTGTTGATTTAGAGTTTATTATAAATCTTGTGAAATTATCACAGTCTGCCTTCAAGTGATATATTAATGTCTCATGTTTAATATAAGAAATTTTAAATGATATGCTTTCATTTATTCCTTCGCCCAAATTTCTACAATCATTACTATTTAATTATCTCTGTTATAAATTCTGCACTGCTCCTTATTATTTTTATGTAAAAAGCCAATTACCTTTTTTTTAATGTTTATTTATTTTTGAAAGAGAGAGACAGAGCACTAGTAGGGAAGGGACAGACAGAAAGGGAGACACAGAATCCAAAGCAGGCTCCCAGCTCCTACTGTCAACATAGAGCCCAACATGGGCTGGAGCCCACAAACCATGAGATCATGACTTGAAACGAAGTCGGACGCCTAACCAACTGAGCCACTCAGGTGCCCTCACCTTTTTTTTTTTTAATGTTTATTTATTTTTGAGAGAGAGAGACAGACAGACAGACAGAACACAAGTGTGGGAGGGGGACAGGGAGGGGAGGAAGTGTCAATTACCTGTTAAAGAGATTTAGGTAATAACAATAATGTTATATATTCATTCCTGTGTTCTTTGTTCTTTGTGTAGAAAATATTTCCCTGTGGTATAATTTTCTTTCAAAACCAGACCCAGTTCAGGTCTGCTGGTTAGGGATTATCTTGGCTTTTGTATGCCAGAGAAGTCTTTATTTCAACTTCTTTTTGAATTACATTTTCACCTAATATAAAAGTTCTATATTGATATTTTTTCTTTCAGTACTTTTGAGATGTTGCTATAATATCTTCTCACTTGCATTGTTTCCAATGAGAAACCTGCTTTTATCTTTATCTTTGATACTCTGTACATAAAGTATCTTCTATCTCTGATGACTCAGAGCTATTATCTTTATCACTACTTTGAGAACATTGATGATGATGTGTGTCTGTGTGATTTTACTAATATTTGTCTTACTTCAAGTCTGTTGAGTATCCTCAAACTTTCAGTTTACATTTATTACATTTGAATAACAGTCAGCTATTACTGTTCAATTATTTTTGCCCCCACCCCGCCTTCAGGGTTTCCAATCACAAGTGTATTGATCCCTAGAAGTTTTCCCATAGCTTACTGATTTGTTCGGTTGTCTGTTTTTGTTTCTGTTTCTGACCTCATCTTCTCTGTGTGCTTCATTTGGACTATATTACCATATATTCAGGATCACTAATCTTTTATTGCACAATATCTGCTCTATCCTTAATCCTCTCTAGTTTTTACTTTTTATCCCAACAAATGTAGTTTTAATTTCCATAAAGTTGAATTCCATCCTTTTAATAATGTGCATATCCATACTTAAATTTTGAATATATAAAAGCATTTTTAATAATTGTTTTTAATGTCCTGTGTCAACTCTAAAAGTTGCATTGATTCTGGGTTGATTTTTACTTGTTGCTTTTCTACTTGTTAGAAATAGTTTTTCATGCTCTTTCCCTGCCTGTTTATTTTTGTTTATTGCATGTTTGTTTGTATTTGTTTTTTCATGCCAAATATTATGAATATCTTATTGGGTGCTGGGTTTTTTTTCCTTAATTACCAAAAACTTTCTTGAACTTGATTCTGGAATGTAGTTAAATTACTTAGAGTTTTATCCTTTCAGAAATGTATTTTAATATTTATTAAGTGGTACCAGAGCAATGCTGAATCTAGGAAAAATTATTCCCCAATGTTAAAGTAAGATATTCTGTTTGTTGTTAGCCTTTATGTTTTTCTCTTTATTTCACTACATTTGACATACAATGTTACATTAGTTTCAGGTGTACAACATAGTGACTCAACATCACTATACCTTTTGCTGTGCTTACCACATGTGTAGCTAAGGTAATACATTTCTGTTTATGCTATTCAATGCCTTGTAGGTTATGAGGCTTTCCATTTGGACTATTACAAACAGGAATTTTTCTTGGATCTGTGTGACATCCAGGCACCATTAACTCATTTCTTAAGCTTGTGTCAAATGCATGCATTGATATGTAATCACCTGAATATTTGAGAGCACTCTTCTGCAGATCTACCTTCCCTCTCCCCTCTCCAGGTCTCTGTACAGAAAACTTTAGACTTTTGGTCTCCACAGATTCTCAGCTTTGTCTCTTCAGTCAGGGAGTTTGCTAGACTGTGCCTGTGTGCCATCCTCACATGGCCACCTGAAGTCAATCTTAAGATAGGAAGTTGGGCATTCACAGGGCTGAACTTGTTTACCATTTGTAAGGGGTACTCTGTACTTCATTGCCTAATATCTAATTTATCGAAAACCATTACTACAAATACATTGTAAATTACTGATCGTTTCAGTTTTTATAAACTGTAAACCAAAATATATCCTCCCACATTTACAAATCTCTATAATATTTTGTTTGGACCAAGAAATATTCCAAATAACTATACGAGAAATTGCATGATGATGTATTAAACACTCTGTGCTATCAGCAACAATAGTCTTAGGTTGACATTGATGAGTAGATGCAATAGACACAATAGGTTTTACCCCAGACAAGTTTATCTAACTTTAAAAAGGATTTAGAATCAGTAATAGCAAGAATAGCAACAACATAGCAAAATTCTGGTGACTCTAAAGCCCAGCTTCAATGTCCACTGCATGGGTAAGGCTGCAAGTCACAACAAAGCTTGTAGGGTACAGACCACCTTTAGCTCAGGAAAATAGTAAACACCAACACCCTTTGAGTTTTTACATTTCCTCTGAGGTATGAATAGTATCTATTTTCTATGTAATTTTCAATTATATATATACATATGTACATATATATTCTTTCAACATCATTAGTTATCAGTAACTTTTCATTTACTGATTTTTCAATAAGCAATCATAAATAAACTACATGTTCTTTTTTGGCACATAGCATTTATCTTGGACCTAACATATTTTTATCAATCCATTGAGTTATTTGCAAGAATGATTCAATCAAAGATTTACGTGAAGCTAATGGTGGATTCAAGGACCACCTGTCAATACTTCCCTCACAGGTAACATACCCACCACTTGTCTATTACACTATTTGTTTTATATGGACTCATTCACATCTCACTATACTATTCTGAATAGTCTATGGTTAGTTCTACATATAGGATAAAGGGAATATTTAAATCAAGGGTTAAATGGTGGTGGCTGGAATGAGAATGGAAGGTGAAGGGAATATTTTCCTTTTTTCTCCAATTATTAGAACTTCATGGATTTCATTATCGGTGTCCTTGGAAGTAATTTACTACATGTGCTTGAATAATAATGTATGGCATTTTGTTACTCTGGAAATTGGCAATCAATACTTTCCACTGTTTGAAATAAATAATTTCAGATATCAATAACTCAAATTTTTAACAGTATCACATAATTGTAGATCACCTACTGTGCATAAGGCTCTGTATTCTACATGCATCTGGCTAAGTAAATTTAGGCTAAGGTAATTTCCTCCAGTCTCACATACACAGAGAAGCGTACTACCCAATGAAACTGGATTAACCCATAACCTGTACTGTTCATCATATAAATATTATTGTTGAATATAATGTATAACCTCATTCTCTTTGAGGTTTATAAATATATTTAGATACTAAAATCTTTTGCAATTAATATAAATATAACCAAAATGTATCTGTCCTATACCAAGTGATATTTCTATTTCTGGTGTAAAATAAAAACATAATTCCTATGCAGGTGCAACATACAAACTGATGTGATAATTGAATGAAATTATATATGTGAATCAACACTGTGAACTTTAGTGTCTTGTCTTAAAAGAGCGAGGAGCCAAATAACTATTCGGCTGTTTCTATATTCAAGACTGAAATGGAGAATCTTGATTATTATCTATATTACTCAAAGATGAAATTATACTGTTAATAGTTTTGTCAAATTCTTTAATTTTATATTAGGCATAAATAAGCTGATTTCACCTCAATTTTAAATTGAATTATAATAGCCCTCATGATATATTGATTCTATAAGATTACTACTCATTAGATTATATAATTAAAAACTTAGAAATAATTATTATGTTAATATGACTTAATTTTGTATGTCCATTCACATAAATTTAGGTAACTTGAAGGTATTAGAAAAGCTAACATAAAAGAATAAAGACATTGTCTTTATATTTTAGAAATCACTTGTAATTCATAGCATGCTGTTGCAGAACAGAGTTATGGAAATATTAAAAATAAAAAATTCATTGTTAAATTATATTAAACAGAGAAATGAATTAGCTTCAAAGTATTTTAAAGTTAAAATAATTTTAAATATAAATCAGAAGAAAATTATAGACAATTTCTATTTCCCTAGTAGGTATCTTAACTTTATTCTTTGCATATTTATTATAAATGACAATTCTTTTGATCTTTTAACTTCATAGAACTTCTTTTTCTCTTTTAGAACTTATTATAAATTTCATTCACTTGTGGTAAGTTTAGCTCATGTGAATTTGTAAATTAGATTTACTCCTCTTCTGCAAATGATTTCCTTTCAAAATAATCCAACAGTTATTTATATTAATATTCACTGAGCAAATATTTATTGAACACCACCCCCATGATGTGCCAAACACCACACTAGAAAATAAGAAGACAAAAGGAATGAAGAGTTTTGAGTTAAATTAATCTATAATACATTATTTTCACAGTGTACCAACTAACCAGATATAAGACATGGATGTGCCCTCAGGACACATGGGACCTGACAGCAAGGAAAGGTATATACGTGAAACAGTAGGGAACAATATAAAAATATTGTAATTAACAGTAAAACCTACTCATTTGTCAAATGTATCCATGTTATTTGGTCTCAGATACTTACACTTACAACTTGAAATAAATGGTAATTTTTTTTAAGATTATGAAACAAAATTCAATGATTTGCACTCCAGGTAAATAGCTTAATTCTTACAGGTGTTTCTAGACTTTCTAGGATTTTAATTTGCTAATAAAACTTGAGTAGAATAAAGCTTGAGATTTGAGAATAAAGTTTGCCAAGACAGAGGAAAGTTTGATAAAATGACTTAGTGGTAAGTTGCCACTTGTACAGCTATAAGATATAGCTATAAGATAGTTAAAGAATCTATCTAGTTCAAAGATATTTACAAAGCAAGCTGAATTTAAACTTGGTTTGTGCAAACTCTAATACTCAACTACTGCATGATAAAAAACTCATTGCAGTAAACAGCAATATAGTCATGCTGTTCACAGTGACCCGAAACCATTTTTTAAAGTACACAGTGAGAATGCATCAACTGCATAGGAAGAACAGTGAAAAACAGATACTGTATTTAGATTTCACAGTAAAGCAAATAGGAATTAAAAATGGAATTACATTTTGCTAGCAACAAATTCAAGTATGAGACAAGAAAACAAGTACAAAGCTTTGAATGAGTAAACAGAAGGGACTCAAGACCTTACTACCAATTTTTTTTTGTCTGGAAAGTACACAACTCTCCAAAAGAAGCACTCTATTAGACACTGTGACAAATCCTAGGTGAAAGTTGATGGTCCACTGAGTTCTTGCCATGGGCAGGGTAGATTAGGAACTGCCTTTTGTTAAACACAGCTGACATTTTTTCTAGCTGAGGTAAGTGGGGAAACAGAATTATCATAAAATTATTTTTTAAATCTATTTTGTCTAAGAACTTTTCATATAGGTTCTAAAAATAGTATTTTGTTATCATTATCTGGGACTTTCAAGCAAACTTAATGGATACATACAAGTGAAGAAATTGCCAAAATTGGAAAAAGATTTTTCAAATTCTTGGATAGTGAAAACCACTGAACAGTGAATGACTCTTTATTTCATGTGTATCAAGGCAACAGTGCGGAGAGAAAGGAACTGAAGAGCTGACTGACCAACTGATCGAGTCCATCCATCCTTCCTTCCTTCCTTCCTTCCTTCCTTCCTTCCTTCCTTCCTTCCTTCCTTCCCTCTTTCCTTTCTATCCTTTAGTTTTTCTTTCTTTTCTTTTTTCTTTTCTTTCCTTTTCTTTCTCCTCTTTTCTTTTTTCTCTTCTCTTTCTTTCTTTCCCCTCTTCCTTTCTTCATTGTTTCTTTTCTTTTTTCCTCTAAAGGGCGATCTACAGTAGGTCTTATACCAACAACTAATTTAAATTTGGTCAGCAATATTATACAAACAAAAACACTTTAAAAGGACATTCCATAAACATTGGAGAATTACTGATGAATTACTGTCTTCCACATCTCTTTCTTGGATACTTCCCTAAATAATATGGCAAATGCTCTAAAATACCAGTAAGGACAAAAGGTGTGTGACATACCATGTTATTTTCTATCTTTGGTGTTATAGATCTAGTAAGAAATATCAACTCAAGGTTTCCCCTAATGAGGTCTGACATAAAACAAAGTAAACAATTACAATGCTTTCAGCATTAATGTGAAATTCATGACTAATATGGAATAGTCCACTAGTTAGAATATTTAAAATAATGATTACAAACCTAAATCCTTATACTTTAGGATGACAATTCAGTGGCATCTTGTATTTTAAAAAATGATGATGATAATGGTGATAGAGATAAAATCTATCTATCTATCTATCTATCTATCTATCTATCTATCTATCTATTTACCTACCAACCTACCTACCTACCCACCTACCTACCTATTTACCTATTTATATATAGTACAATCCTACTCTTGGATAAGAAACTAAGATTCTTAACTCTGATTCTGTTCTTCTATTAATGAGAGGGCTGGATTGGACACATAAGATAATTCACAAGTGAAGATTTAAGATTCACTTCTTAAATTCAGAGATTATAAAATAACTAATAAATCAAGTGTTTATAACAAAATATTTTAAAGAAATTCTTCAAAAAATTATTTACCAATATGATGTGAAAAAGAATGTTGCTACTGAAAATTATCCCATACAGTTATATTGGCTAATACTAATAAAAACAATGTCACTAATAATAATGTCTATTTCATTTTTAAAATTTTTTATGCTTTTTATTTATTTTTGAGAGACAGAGAGAGACAGTGCGAGCAGAGGAGGGTCAGAGAGGGAGGGAGATACAGAATCTGAAGCAGGCTCCAGGTTCTGAGCTGTCTGTCAGCACAGAGCCTCACACAGGACTTGAACCCACAAAACATGAGATCATGACCCGAGCGGAAGTCCAACTGAGCTACCCACGCGCCCCTCTATTTCATTTGTTTTAAATCTGAATGTGCTTGAAAGAACTAGTGACACCTTATCTGAGCCATTCATTCTAAAGGCATAAAAGAGATCTTATCATTACTTAAGAATCACTTTCTGCTCAAGGAACAATAATAAGTAACTCTTTAAAGAATTGCACTTAAGTACAACATTAGTGTATTTTGACCATGATAATAAATTATTCTAATAGCATAAATCTAAAATATATCCATATCCAAGGAAACAGAGTTGAAGAGCTATTTCAGCATTGCTGTTTACATAATCCATAGGGAAGTTTTCTTAATGAGCTAACTAACAAAATCTAATGTAAAAGTTGTCCACACAACACATACAAAAATGTTTCAGATGGCTGGAGACATGCTTCCAATACAGTACTGAAAAGATACATGCCACTTCTAGACAGTATACTTTACCATCAAAGGTATTATGCCATATTATTTAGTGCTGAATTTATATATTGTGATAAAAGGAAATAAAGTTTTCAGGTCATATGGGGAAACATACCATTGAAATATATAACCAAACTGACAAATTATTCTTTCCCAAAGAAAAGTACTTTTAAAGGAGCATCCTTAAGCAGCTATGTGAGTGACTAGACTGTTTCTTCACAGCTAATGCTATGATAGAAGATAAAATAGAAGGTAAAAATGTGTGTGTGTGTGCGTGTGATGGTGCCTCACTCCATCTGTGCACAGGGACTGTAGACTCAGGTAGAGTTCCCAGTGTACTACCTACTCCTTAGGTAGACTTGTGTACCTGAACCTGATCCAGAGACTCAGCAGCTGTTGTTGGGTCTAATTAAGAAATGGATACTTAAGAAAACTGGTAGGGGTAGAGAGCTGGAGAAGAGGATTTGATGGGAACTGATTCATTTCATTTATCACTAAGTAAAAATCTACAGACTCACCATGAATAAAACATAAGTGGAGTAAAGATTTCTTTTTTAAAACTGCACATAATTTCTTATTGCTTAACAGATTATTTTACAAGTAATTTTATGACCTGATATCTCGTCACACATATTTATTAGTATTACTTCTTATAACTCTCATAAGGAAATGACAAATAATCCTGTTACCTTGTTAGGTTATTAAAGATGCTATCCCACTATGAACAGAGATCTTAAGATGTCTGTCAATGGAAATAATTTGCATATCTGTTATCAATTTTGTTGATTATCTTAAGTTAAAAAATAATTACCTTATTGAAATTAAGAAACCTTCTGTTTTTTAAAAGTCTATACTAATAGGAAACTTAATGTACAGTAAACTATTTAATATCATGAACTTTGGAATCAGATAGAAATGTATTAAAATACACCTTGGACAATTTTAGCTATACCATCTTGGGTATATTCTTAACTCCAGTGCATTAATAGTCCCATTTTAAAAAAGAGAATAATCAGACCATACATTTATTTGTGATCAAATCAATTTATAAAATAAGCATTAACTAACAATCATAAATATTGGTACTAGTACCTGCAATAATGTAAACTCTTACATTTAATAATATTATTCATTTCCTTTTATCTCACCTACATTCTCCCTTTTGATATTCTAATCTGGCAACATATGTTGACATGATTTTTCCTTATATTAAGAATGCAAAAAACAGTTTCTAAAATGAAGTTCTTTTTCTTATAATCAATAACTTTTGATATGTTCTGAATCAATATGTTCTGATTTTGTATATCACATCATGCTGAAAATTAAATCACTTTTTATCTCTGTTATTTTTTTGTAGACTCAAGATTTTGTTGGGAGCTATCTGAACTCACCGGTAGAGTGAAAATTCCTGGTGAGGGTATGGCAAGTTTGCACCATCTTTTGCCCCCAGACAGCTCCCAAAATCTATCCTCCTGAAACTTTCATTTCTGCTTGGGCACACCAAACTTCAGAATGCTTTGCTTATTAGTGTCAGGAGCATCCTGTCACCCTGCCCTGTCCCTGAGGCGTGATTGCACCTGGTCAGAAAAAAGATGAGTAAACTAGATACACCCTAATGCAACATATAATTCCTCTAAGCAATTAACCGATAACTGACTACCTTTTGGGCCTGGACATCTTTGTAAAAGTTACTACTGCAATAAAATGTATCAATCATCTTTGGGACTGTGAAAGCAGGCATTATGTCTCCTGGGAATCCTGTTTTTCTGGGAACTTTCTCTTAGAGTTATAAACAGCCTAATGACCCTTACTCATAAAAAACTGACCTTTACTAAACAATGCTGTTTGCCTCTTGGTTAAAGGTTGCTTCCTTAAGACTAGACCTGAGGTTTTGTAAAAAAAAAAAAAAAAAAAAAAAAATTCCCTATGACAACATGAGTGCCTGTAGCTAAATTTTTTATGACAATAATTACTACTAGAATTGTAACTTCTGCAGAATCCATGTCCTGGAAAACTGTAAAAATTATCCATGAGAAATCATTTACATCTCTTTCTGGTCCTTGTATTTATGGTCTTTCACCATAAATAAAGCTTGAGAATCAGACAGAGCAGAGATGCCTGCCAGCAGGGCAGGGATGCCTGCCTGGTGACCAGAAAGAAACTCGAGGCTCTCTCACTCTCTCTCTTGCCAACACCGTCCATCCTTCAGGGGAACCCTGGACCTGCTGGAGCTGGGCTCTGGCAGTTTGTGATGTTTTAGTTTATTTTAGAATAATTAGTAAATGCACCTCATATTGCCAATAGTAAGAGCAAGTTTGTGACTTCCCTTTCAACGTTTCTAGTATTTCTACCGTTTCTAGTATTTCTACCGTAGATAGAGAAGCTAAGGCCAGATTGATATGTAAATATCTTTTTTTTTAATTCTGTTTTTTTTAATTTTTTTTAATGTTTTATTTATTTTTGATAGACAGAGCATGAGAGGGGGAGGGGCAGAGAGAGAAGGAGACACAGAACTGGAAGCAGGCTCCAGGCTCTGAGCTGTTAGAGACTGACACGGGGCTCGAACCCACGAACGTGAGATCTGACCTGAGCCGAAGTCGGAGGCTTAACCGACAGAGCCACCCAGGCGCCCCTGATATGTAAATATCTTAGTCATATTTCTAAAGTCTAGTGTTCATTCTACCACTTCAGCTCATCTGGACTGATATTGGTTATCCTCATACCCTCATCATCTAGGTCCCTGACATCCAGGAGTGGGGGCACAAAAAATCTCTTCCCGCTCTTTGGCACTAGTGGGGTTTTCCCTGCTTCCACCTTACCTATAACACTTTACTTCTATTTCCAGGGTATGTCAAAACAAATCTTCCCATATTTTTGTTATTTGTATGGGTTTCTGTCTCTGAAAAGCTGATGAAATCAAAAGACTAATGGGGGAAAAGGAGGTGTAACAGAACTTAGCTCAAGATTATCGTTGCTGACACTATGGTTGCTATAGAACCTATTACTGACACAATTAACTCACAAAGATGGTGTGCATTCCTGTCTACATTGTTTCACTCTGAGAGTTTTCTCCCTTTCATTGGATGAACCATGGGTCTCTAGCCAATGACAGTGATTAGTTAACTCATACTATATCAATGGAATGAATTTTGTAACACTGATGATAAGTAGAATGCCCAAAATAATATCTGATATTGCTATGATTATTAGTAATTTCTGAATTTTATCAACAGTTTACAAAGGGTTCAGAATAAATTTTGTCTCAGATGGCTATACTTTGAAATAAGAAGTATCTTTTGGCTGTCCTTATAAACACTTATAAATGTCATAAATGAGTGAAAATTTTCACTGGTGTCAATACAAAGTATAGTTACAAAGCTTTAGAAAAACTGTGGTGTATGTGCATGCATGACCTAAGTTTAGTTTGGATCTTCATTAACATATCTTTGATTTTGCTCGTATATATTTTAAATGATACTCTAATCAAAACAAAAAAAATTGCATAATTGGCACTATGATTTTTTTAAAAATTTTATTTATTAATTTTGAGAGAGAGAGAGAGAGGCAGAGAGAGAATCCCAAGCAGGCTCCACACTTTCAGCGTAGACCCCAACCTGGGGCTTCATCTCGCAAACAGTGAAATCCTGACCTGAGCCAAAAGCAAGAGTCAGATATTTAACTGACAGAGCCATCCAGGAGCCCTTTATTATGTTGGCATTTGTTATAATTCTAAATATTTGAGGATTCTAGAAAGCATAATTTGAAAACTTGTCATAGGTGTATTTGTATACAAACTAAATTTGTATTGATATAAAGATTAGAAAAAATAAGTGATGAAAAATTATTTTTATTAAACAGGTAAACAGAGGAAGTATTTTAAGAAATTGCTGCTCATCTTAGTTCTCTCAGCTTGATGCATGACATAGTCTCCTGCATTCCTGTATTTTCTTCTCTTAGCCTGTAACATGTAACAGCTAATGATCAAACGGAAGTAAAACTCTTCAACCTTCTGGGAGTAGAAGTTGTTAAGTTTAGCATGATAGCAAAACGCTTACATGTATGAGTATTAGGATCAGACAGACTGATTTTAATTCTTGACTCTAAAATTTATGGGGAGTATATTTTGTCCATATACTACTCAGCTGCTGTTATTGCTACTGTTTTTCTTTTTGTTGTGATAATTCTCTCTGATTTTTGCCTGGCTGAGATAAAAAGGAAATGGTTGGTATCATTAAAAGTAAGAGACTTCTTTTATTGCATACTATTTGCCAGGTGCTGCCACAAATGTTTTTGTATTAATTTTAATTTTGTTTCACCATGCTACTGTTTCAACCAGTAGTCATCTCTACACAATGTATGATGCATACTATGGATTCTATAATTGGAGCCCACAAAAAGCCCCTCTTCCTAAAGATAGCTGAGGAAGTTGGAGAATTTCTAATTACAGCTTGGGCCTTTTAGAAGCTGCACTAAGTAGCATCTCCATACACAGTCACTGAATAAAATGTGTATCACCTTTCAGTGACCCCACTACTTTGCTTTCCCACATTCTTGGGAAAAGGCTGTTGGAGTAAAAAGAGATGGAGTGGTTAGACTACTCTCTCTCACTCAGAGGAATGAGCCTTTAAGGCATGGAAGATCAGCTGCTCATTGAATAGCAATACAAGTCCACTGTCACATTCTCCATGTGTAAGTATTAATTTGAAAGTATACTGCACTCTTCGGTTTTATATGCTTTCCTCTCTTTTGAGATGATAGCTAGTATAGTTATTAATAATTTCAGAAACCCAAGAATAAATACAATAAGTGAGAGCAAAGACATCTGTACTTACATTCAATTGTTTTGACAATGTTGGGTTGCTGCTCCATGTTGAGTCTGAATGTCTCAGAGAGTATCTAGTTGCACTATTAGGATTTGCCCTCTGAGTAGCTACACTTACTATAACTGATTAGTACTGTCATACACATAGTAAGAGCTGATGGGCAAGCTTAGGTGTCTCTCATAAGGACTTACTCAACTTACATCCTTCATTTATGTAAGTGCTTCATATTTTAGAATCTCTTCTATCTTAGGTACTAACTATATAAGAAATTTCCAGTACATACAGTAAGGAGGATCAACAAATAAGAAACAGAGTTAGTACTCAGTTTGGCCCTTGTGATAAAAATAGAGATGGATTTGATATATATCCACTGCCAGGAAGAGTCTAACGATCTTCAAATTTTGCTCAATAGGGTAAAATCTTTACAGAAAGAAGCTTTATGAAGTGACTCCTAGCACTGCATAAGTCCATCTCAGTAAACAGGAATTTCTTACGCAACTAAACATCAGTCTAAGAGTTTGAAAACCATGAAACATCGCACCTACAGAGCTGAAAGAGAATAAAATGTGATGCTGAACTCTCAGTAATCATGGTTAGTTAGATAACTAAAAGCCTTGATAATATCTTGGCAGTTTAATGATAAATGGTTTATAGTTCTTAAACTATACCATATAGTTATTGAATCCAAGTAATAATAACTTATAATACTAGTCCTAATAACACTAGTAAGTGTCCTAGTAACACTAATTTCTTCATTTAAAAAATTTTGTCTAAAATACACTTTAGGAGCACCTGGGTGGCTCAGTCGGTTAAGCATCCATCTCCTAATTTCAGCTCAAGTCATGATCTGATGGTTCATCAGTTTAAGCCCTGCATCAGGCTCTGCAGTCCCAGTGCAGATCCTGCTTGGGATTCTCTCTCTCTCTCCCTCTCCCTCTCCCCTACTCAGGCTCTCTCTCTCAAAATAAACTTTAAATAAAGTAAATTTTAATGAGAGAAACTTTTCTTCTTGTAGTAATATTAGCCATAGAATACTTGAAAATAACAAATCATTGACACGAACATTCCCTACAGAAACAAAAGTGCATTTTAAATTTCACTGAGACATATTAAAAACTCAAGTTAGAAACAAACCTCAGTATTGATTCCTTGATGTTCTTTTTTTAAATAAAACTGTTACTTGTTTTTGTGGACATCTAAGTCTCAGTAACCCATTTTTGTTTTTTGTTCTTTTGTTTTTAACATCTTATTTATTTTTCCTCTCGTTAGCTTTGTAAGCAAAAATATATACAAAAGGAGGTAGAGTTTTATACATTAATAATATATGATAGGAAGGTCTCAAAAAGGTGGTTGAAGATTTCTGGACAGACAAGACCAGAAATGTATTTTGGGAAATACAACTAGAAACCTTGGAAAGAACACAAGAGAACACCAGAGGAGAACAGTGAAAAGGTAATATGAAGGTGAATTAATTTTGTTATGGAGATACCTGAGGACTAGAAGAACAACACGGGAGAGGGCAACAGACCAGTCTTGGCATTTCTGAATTGCCAATCCAGCAGATCAGGCAGGCTTCTTGGGTGGGTCAAGTGGGAGTTCTGCTGACACTCTTAGGCACGTTTGGCAGAACCAGCAGGGCAGAATCTATCAGAATCTGTTCACCACCAGTGAATACAGTAAATTAAAAAATAATAGTTTATTGGATTTCTTTAAGGGGATTATTTTTGAGTTCCTCAGACAATTCATAGATATCCAATTCTTTGGGGACAATCATTGGAGTTTTAGTTTTGTTTGGTGGTATCATGTTTCCATGGTAAAGCACGATCCTTGTGCCATTGTGTTGGCATCTGCACATTTGAGGATGTGGGTACCTCTAAGTTTTGTGGACTGGCTTTTGCAGGCAAAGCCCTTGAGCAGTCAGCCCCTCCAGAGAGTCTGGTGGTGTCCACAGATTGACTTGCTCTTGGAGTCCTTAGGCAGGTGGATCTGGTGCCTGGGTCTGCAGGTGGCCCCACCTGGTGTTTTAATACATGGAGCTCAGCCTGCCGTCTGGCTAGGTAGGAGCTGGCCTGGAGACTAGGTTCACTGAGGTGAGCCTGGCCCTTGACTCTATCGTGATGGATCTGGGACCTGTATTCTGGGCCCATAGAGGCCAACCAGGCACTCAGGACAAATAGGGTAGGCCTGGACTCTGGGTCCACAGGCCTTTGGGAGCATTGGTCCACAAGAGCCGAGGGAGCCACAAGTACTGCAGTGGATCCAGAACCTGGGCTTGAGGAAATTCACTGAGAGCCTGGTCCCCAGGAACCCGTCTGGGGGCCAAGGAGTCATCTGGGGCTGCTGGAGCCTTCCAGTGCCCTGATACGCTGGGGGCCCGCAATTACAGGCTCTCTGAAAGCCTGGAACTGAGGAAGCCACCAAGGCCAGGGACTGGATTCGCAGGACCCACGGAGAGCCTGGTGCTGAGGAGGCCGCCTAGGGCCCAGGTGGGCTCCTCCAGGCTGTGCGAGGGTGGGCTTGGGCCTCCCTTCAAGGCGCGCTCTGGGAGCCTGGAGGTGAGGAAGTCACTTGAAGCCGCTGGAGCTGTCTGGGGCAGCTGGAGCCGGCAGGCACGGGGCCTGGGTCTGCAAAAGTGTAGAAAGAGTTCGGTGCTGGGGGGCCTGCCTGGAGCCAGCAGACACCAAGAAGGGCCAGGGCTGGATTCCTGGGAGCCCACTGAGAGTCTGGTGTCACGGATGCCTGCCGTAAAGTGCGGGGAAGAACGTTAGTGCCGTGTGCCGTAAAGCACGCAGAGAGCCCGGAGCCTCACGCCCAGGACCCTATCACGGCTGCGCGGCTGCTGGGGCACCGTGGTGGGTGGAGCCTGATGCGGGGAGGCCCCCGGGCAGCTACATCCGCCTGCGGGAAGCCACCTCCGTTTGCGGGAATTGCCTGCTAACTGCGAGACCTGCTTTGGCTTCTGCTTCCACATGTGCTCACTCACTTCTCTGCCCTGCCTGTTATGCAGAGAGACACAGAGACCAACCCAGACCACTGAAGCCGAATAAACAGCATCTTTATTACCAGCCAGGACCGCACAGAGTTAACACAGAACTCTCTAAATGTGCGCCCGAGCCCCAGGACTCAGGGCTTTTTATAATCAGTAAGCAGCCAGGACAGAGGCAGGATTGGGCGGTTATTGTAAAAAGGCTACAAAGTGATAAAGAGGGCACCCCTCATCCTGGTATGTAGGACATTTGTTACTTTGAGGGCACGGTTTAGGGTTGTAGGGGAGTTGCAAGGGAATAGCCATTATCTCAAGGACAAAGTACTCAAACTGTGTCATAAACAACCAGTAGCACAGGACATTAACCCTTGGCCCTTTTTTCTGTTTTTTTTTCCTTGCACCTGAGGATAGTTATGTAGCCCTCCAAGTGCAGACCCAGAAGGTAAACTCTGGGTCAAGATGGAAGGACTGAAGCTAAACTCATGTATAACATTCCCATGAGTGCCTAGGGCTGCCAGGTCCTGGAGGAGGGAGGAGGGGATGTGGATCTTTCCCGCCCTCCTCAGCGTGTCCTCTTTTCTTTCTATTCCTCCAGGTGCTGTAATTCCACACTTGAATCCTTGGCTCCTGTGAAGGTACTGTTTATCGAAGGGCATTTTCAGTTTTAGCCAATCTATCTTGACATAAATGTGTGCATACTAGTCATTTATTATTTAGTTAATCTTTATGTTTGTGATATTTGTGTATAATATCCCTTTCTCATTTTCCTCATTTTTGCTAAAACTTTTTTCTTCATCAATCTCATAAAACTTTGAGAATTAAATTGGGTTATTTAAAGCAACTTTTTGCTTGGTTGTTCTGTGTATTTTTAATTAATTCAACCTTTTAGTCTTATTTTATTCTGTCTAGTTTCTTTGGATTTATTTTGTTTTTCTTAACCCAACATTTAAAATGTGCCACTTAATTATGGTCTCTTAAGTTGGTCCTATTCAACCCCTACTTGTAAACGTGTGTCTACTTCTCCATCTAAGTAGGAATTTCAACCACAAGCATCTGAATTCATTAGCCTAACTGTAAACCAATTATCTGCATTCTTCCCACTCCACATCCCAATATCATGATGCAGTACTTTGGACATGAACGTTGGGGTATTTTCTTTGAAAGGAACACAAGAAAATATTAACAAATATTTTTTTTTCCATTTGCTGAAGCCTCTAATGTTAGTATAGCACTATATAGTATAGTGTTAAGTGAACATCATAGCTTTCATTTATTTTAAATTAAGGATAAGTGTTTGAAGTTACCAATTACATTTTGTGCATCTACTGACAAATGATTTCTTAATTGATTTATGATTATAATCAGTTGGGTATTAAACTACAGGCCTTTTGTTTCCTAAAAAAGATGTTATGTGAATGTATTGTAATCTTCTAGTCTGATTGCTAATATTTACTTTGTTATTTCTCTTCATTTGTAAGGGAGACCTAAGTTTCTCTTGCAACTCAAGCATGACATATCTTTTTTTTGTTTAATTGGTTATTGTCTTTAATGAAAATAAGTCTGTATTTTCACCCTCCCATTTTTAAATATGAAAATTCAGTACACTATCACATTTCCTCCACTTTACAACTTTCAGTTATTTTGCTGATTAAGTTGGGTACATAGATTCATGTGATGATAATAAAAATGATAACAATGGGAGAGCAATGAGAGATGATGATATTTTTATATTACAAGTAACTTTTCTCTATATAATTTTCTAATAGTGAAATTAATTTCTATTAAAAATAACCTCATATTATACAAATTGATTTCTCAAATATGCAGCATCTTTCATAACTGTGTTTTATTCTAATTTCTCATGTCTTTATTTTTCTTTCTCTCTCTAAAATGACTTGCCATCTCTGTTTCTATGACCAAAACACTAAAACCAAACTATTTTTGGTGGTCTACCTCGGTCAAGATTCAGTATGGGTTCAGGCAACTGTAGCCAGAAGGCAAGAGCCCTAGTCAAGATTGTGCAGGCCTAAGAGTTGAGAGAAGAATGAAATCCATTCACCTTGTTGATCAGTTTATATACAGTAACGCTGTCTGCCCATTGGAAAAGATAGCTGTTTCTACAATAGCACTGTCTTCTTGCCAAGTGTGCACCTAGGGACTGGGTTCTCTAGAATGATACCTTAACCTATCTGTACAAAGTGACTATCAGCACTAGCAGGGCTATCAATGAGGCAAGGATGGAGTGATGGAGTGGGGGCTGAGGATGTGTCATTGTCTATAGGATAATAACAGATTTTTTTCTTTTCTCACAATTGAAGGGAGAAAAAGAGAATTTCCCAGAAAAATAAGGAAGGTACCTTTTAGACAAATACATATATATAGGTGTTCCCCATAGTGTGTATTCTGGTTTGTATTGATATTTTCTTTGCAAATCCTATTAAAATATACTTTATATTGCATAACTCTATTATGTTTAAGCCATGTAGGAATATTTTTATTCTATGAATAGTATTATCAGATCATTTATTTAGAGCTTCTAACTCATTCTTTTCAGTGACCATTTCTTTTGCTTATAATAAGAGAGGTCTGCCTGTGTTTAATCAGTATTGACTATTGACATGGATGCTTTTCAAAGAATGAGTTATTACTATTCAAATTTTTCTGGCTCAGAAAAAATGAGAAGAGAAAATCATCATGTTGCTATTGATATACTTTTTCGACAGTATGACCTAGGGGAGCTAGATGCAGCCTGGTTAAAAATTAAAAGTCTTAAATGTTTTGCCTCTAATGATCTTTTTCATGTTTGAACAGCATATTAAGACAGTACTCTTACCCCATTTACTAACAGGCATGAATATTGTCATTAAAGGTTGCAGTGGTCTCACTTTCCATATTTGGCTCTCCGTAGCAAATGCAGCTAGAAATGAACATCCTGGGAAGACCCAATACACCTGAGATTTCTTCTTATCTAATGAGATTAAAGCTAGTCTTTGCCAACATCCTTTGTGTCTCTGAAACATAAATCATCAGTACATGGGTCTGGAGTCTTTGATTATTTATTCATTAATTCATTCTATTCATATTTATTTAGATCCTCTATACATTCCAGGTAGTATTTTAGGAAATGAATATATAGATATATTGATATGTATATATAATAGAAAGCAAAAGAAACATTATTATAGAAGTCCACTGTCTGGTTGATGAAACAAGAATTAAACGTATAACTAAACCAACAAACAGGGGCCCTTAGGTGGCTTAGTGGGTTAAGCGCCTGTCTCTTGGTTTCAGCCAGGGTCATGATCTCACAGTTTGTGAGTTCAAGCCCTGCATCGGACTCTGTGCTGGCAGTGCAGAGCCTGCTTGGAATCCTCTCTCTCCTTCTCTCTCTCCACCTCCTGTGCTCTCTCTGTCTCTTTGTCTCTCAAAGTAAATAAATAAACTTAAAAATAACCCACAAGATTAAAAACAAACAAAAAATCCCAACACACATATCAAGCGAAATTGTGAGAAGTTTAAGAATTAGAAGAATGAAGTGTTAAATAATAGACACAATGGGAGTCCTCAGAAAGCTTCTTTACTGACTCAATTTCTATTTCTAGAAATAAGGTTAGTAAGAGTGTTCCCTCTCTTTCCTCTTCAAATGTCCAAGTCTTTATAAACAGATTTCCTGCAAAAGAAATATAAATAAAAGATATGTTAATTTTAATGTTGCCTCAGTCATTCTCAAAATCATACAAGACGTAAGGGTAGAAAACTTAGCAAAAGAAGTTAAATTTTTAGTGTCTCTAATTACCCTCGTCAAGGTATAGTGGAGAGGGGAATTGAAATAGTTTTGATAGCCTTGGCATCCCTAAGAACACTGGCTTGTTACTTGTCCATTTAGAAGAAAAATTACCTCCCTGCATGTCTTGAGGTTCCAACCATTTGGCATTACCCCGTGCCCACTCTGTTATCAAAGGCTGTTTTAAATAGATGGTCAGTTGGACCTTTCAGACTACTTAGTTAGAGTGGTCTTAATGGCCAAAAGGCATGCCCAGACATTAAGGGACTAGACTAGCTAGGCTCAAGTCACTTAGTATTTCTATACAAATATATTCCTAATTATAACTTTTTTTTCCAATTTTATCCACAGTTGTGATGCCGAAAGTCAAAGCTTATTGTTATAATTAAGTTCCTCAAGTTGGCTTTAGATTTAAGTCCTTAGATTATTTAGGGTCCTGTTGAATTTGAAATGTTATTGAGGGGCTGGAGATACTAAAAGGATTATTTCAGAAACTTCCACCGAGATTTCAGCTGTGTCCTTATGGATAACAAGAACTCAGTCTTGAAAAGATACAGAAGAGAAAATATTCTACACAAAGTGTATGTTAAGTGAGAAGGCCCTGTTAACGAAAACAATTTGGCACTCACTATTTACTTCCCTTTCTTCTAAACTTGTCATATAAATTCAGTGTCTCATTAACTGAATATCCTTGATTTATCTTTAGTTTTCTTCAGAGTTGATACAGAATTGGACCCTATGTTTATGTTTTTTAGTGTTGCCATGAGAAATTTGAAGATGGAGAATTAAATACTTGTGTTTACATACGCATTATGCTTGTGCTTACATTTTTAGGTAGAAGCAGATTTCCCTCTCCTAATGTTAGGCTGTAGAGGCAACCAAATAGCATAAACCTGTGCTTTTCTTCCAAAAAAATAGCAAGCAGCAAGGCCATGGAATATTATTTGGTCTTATGTGTTCACTATGGTGTTTAAAGTTCTGAGACTATAGAGATGGGCCTTTTTTGTCAAAGTGCTTTTAATACAGGCTTGGAGCTGCTTGCATTGGAAAGGGGTCAGGTTATTTTCACTCTTACTTTTCATGGCCTCTTTACAAAGGCCAACTTTCCTAAAAGGCTGTTTTTCATGAACTGATCCTTTATCACCATCAGAATGGAAAGTGGGTGTGGGCTTATTAAAAAGGAACTAAGAAAGTTGTAATTTAAATTTTTGCTGTACTGGACTTTTAGTCTGCCATCCAAGGGCAAATTAAGACTTCCACTTTGTTGAGCCCAAATCACAAGACAATTGATTTGCTTATTAATGCTAAATTAGTATAATAAGCAGAAGCAGGTCTTTGTCCATTCTTGTTCTCTGTAGATACGTTTCTTTAAGGTTGTTGGTAGCAGTGAGTGTGGCTTGATAGCCAGGTAAAGGAGAAACTGGATGCATCAAGATTAATCAATTAATTAATTGTTATCAATCCCCTCGAAGCTGAGTTAAAACTATTTATTTATATATATCCCTATGTTTGTGCTGTGTGTTCCTCACCCTTCCTCCCAATTTAGTTATCCATCATATTACCTCTGTACTCTTCCCTTTAAACTTATTATCCATTTCACATCTGTAAATATTCTTTTCTATTTGAATCACTCCGAGAAAACTCATTTTGTATCCTTCTTGGTCACTGAGTTGGTCACATTTTCTCACATGTAAAAATTTCAAATGATGTAAGAGTTGCAGTCATGATTTTTATTTTCCTTTTTGTAGGCTAGGTAAAACAGCAGTGTAGACAGTTCACTTGAGAGCTACCTCAAGACCTGCTAAACATATTCAGATACTGGCGGTGAACCAAACTATACCTTAACAACTCTTTCCTGTTCACTGTGTTAGATTGGACAGCGTGATTTGATTTGGGAATTAGGGTGAAGGTTCAAGGGTGGCTCAACATAGTTTGTCTCACTTTTCCTAGGTCTGTACTGGGTCTTGAATCTAATTTCTTAAACTCAAATACTACTCTCCTTATCCTTGTGATTAATTGTTCTGTTCATTTATTTGTCAAGGGTAAGTGTAGATATGAATGAGTGTTTTCCGGTCAAATACTATATTATATCCTCCTAATGTAAGTCAGATTTATAATATCATTGTTCTTGCAACCAAACTAAATTTGTTTTTCCTGGAATATTTTATGAGATACCTTACTATGTTTCTTCTTATTTTCTATGTCAGAATAATTTTTCTAACTGCTCTATTAAAATTTTATCCATTCTTAAAGGTATACCTAAAATTATACCTCTTCTATTGAAATATCTTAGAGTTGTAAACATTTTATTATGAAGATATCATATTTACATAATCTATTATGCTTAGGCAAAAAGCATGACACAATTTTGAATACCCATTTTTCTATGGATTTAATAATCTTTCTGGATTTGTAAAGCTTTTTTGCAACTTGTTAGTTGTAAATAACTTTGTAGTTGCTTTATTTTTCTATACCAAATTTTAAGTTCCTTTAGATATTTATGAAATCTTTACATACCATACATTATGTGCCAAAGTGAGGCAACAGAGAAACCTAAGGTAAATACTTAAATAATTTATGTAAAGTCACAACATCAGTTAATGGCAGACACAGAGGGAGACACAGAATCTGAAGCAGGCTCCAGGCTCTGAGATGTCAGCACAGAACCTGACACTGGGCTCAGACTCAGGAACCTTGAGATCATGACCTGAGCTGAAGTCTGGCACTCAACCCACTGAGCCACTCAGGTGTCTTGATAGCTCTTAATTCTTAAAGCTCATTCAGTTGAATGCATTTGCTCCAACCTAAAACTAGAGCTGAAAACTTACATTTGAATGCCCAGTGACCCATGATCACTTATAATTCTAATCATCCACATCTGAATTTAACTTCCTTTCCACAAAATCATTAATCTTGTCCTCTCCTCCATAACTCTAGGCATCTACCATGTATCCAGTTATGCACCGTAGAAACCTAATGATCAGTCCAAATTTCTATTTTTTATTCACCCTCATTTGATTTTTTTACCAAGTCTTGTAGAATTTTCCAGTGTTCTTTTCTTATTTATCTCACCATTTAGTTCAACCCCTATTTATCTGTCATCTGAATCTCTCTAATCTATTCTTAAATGGTCTTCCTTTTTCAGTCTTGTCACTCTTAAAATGATCTTTTAGGTTGCAATCAGATTCATCTTTCTTAAATAAAATATGACTATTATCCCTTTGTTTAAAAATTCTCAGGTTCTCTCCAACCACTAAAGGGAAATGTGTAATCTTATTGTCTGGAGTAAAGGCCCTTGATGAAGTGACCTCAGACTACCTCTCATTCAGCATTTGCCACTCTATATCCTGTGCTTTAAACTGTGGTTCCCAGCACATACCATGCTGTTTTATAGGTTCATGATTTATTCACAGTTTTTTTTAATTGAAAAAAAAATCTCTGTCTTCATCTGGTTAATTCCCCTCAGCCTTTTATATTAGTTGTCAACTGTTATTTTCACCAGAAAAATCTTTCCTGAACAATAATGGCTAGAATAATTATTCCTTCCACTTATCTTGAAGCACCTTGGATGTATACACAGCATAACATTTCCCAAATTTAATGAATTTACTTTCTCTTTAAAAAAATTTAAATAATGTTGTCTTGTCTACTAAATTAGATGCCCCTCAAAAACCAAATAATATCCCTTTAAAGACAGGACTTTGGACAGTGTCTGCCTATAACTGATATACAATAAATACTGGTTGAGCTTAGAGATGATTGCATACTTCTGTTTATCTATATGAACAGGAAATTCTACTTGGACCTACTTTGTAGTTTAATAAAAACCAAAATTTTAATGAAGATTATCATATCATTGCTATACAGATAAAGGTTTGTGATGTGTATTTTAGAAAAAGATTATGAGGACAGCAAGCTACAGGTGATAGTTAGAATTACAAAATACATAAAGTTTATTTTTAAATATCAAGAAATAAATACTCTTTGTATATATGATATATATTATATACACACTACATATATGTAGACTATATATATGCATATATAATATGTCGACTATATATATGCATATATGATATATGCAAACACTTATTGAAAATAGAGTATGTATTTTTAACAAGAAGGAAAATAAAAGGACAGAATTTATCATGTGAGAAAGAAAATGCAGCAAAGTTTATTATTTCTCAAATATAGCACCTCAGGCCAGAGTCACATTGAGAGAATTTGTGTTAAATATAATATTTTAACTATAGATATTCAACTTCACAGCTTTCATTTTTTTGAGATCTTAGATAAGTTACTTTTTAAGAGATATACTCCTTCCCTAAGGATAGGAAGTTGAATTCTTTAAAACTCTATCTGACTCTATTAAAATTTGAAAAAATGTATTAAAGCATATTTAATTTTTCTCTTGCTGTGAAGAAAAAATTCCAAGCCTGAAAGTCACTTACAAACCAAATATCCACATGACCCATCTAACTAACCACTGAGGCTTCTGTCTTAATATAAATGACCACCTTAAACCATAAATTGGTGTTTTTCAGAGGGATACTGAAAAATAAATAGTTATAAAATTGTCAGCAGCTGACAACCAGAGAACTGATTCTGTAATTTAGTGAGAAACTAAAAAGATCAAAATCACAGTTCTGGCTTTTAACAGGTCTTTGGCTGCTGCGCAGAACCTGCTAATAGCGTCTAAGGAGGGAAGGAGAAAGTAGAGGTCTTAAGGCCCACTTTACCCTGTTGGGGAAACGGATATGCCTGTTCTTTAGTCTGCTGTGTCTCTTAAGAACAGAAGACTTGTTCTGATAGAATTAATCAGAATAATTCAGACGTATCACCATGCTGTATGTAGAACAAGTAGTTTAGCTGCTAATAATTACAGGTGTTTTCTTTGCCTAACTCTTTATTCAGAAGCACAACACAATTGACACATGTTCTCTAGAAATGTCATATTCTGGATTCAGAGGAATTAATCATCTATGAGGCTTTTACCTGTTTTTCTTACTTTGGCTTATTTGGTCAGTATGTCTCCTGCATCTGTTGGACACCATAGAATAAACTCTTTTGTATATTTCTGTATATTCATATATATTCCAATATTCCAGTAGTCCTCACTTGGTTTTAGATTTTTGACTAGAATTCTAATCATGTTACATGACAATTATGTAAGAAAGTACTTTTTTAAATCTTTTTTGATCTAAAAAAGACCATGTGGTTAGTTAGCATAGAAACTACCAGTACTGAAGAAAACAGCTTAATAGTGGATCTTTTAAGAGCCAGGGGATTTTAATGTATTCACATAAATATACATACTATCCTCCCAAGGACCTGGGTATGTGTCAGTATTTGGTGGCCTTTCCCAAAGATCATAATAAATAATCGTAGTTGTAAACCTTTGTCGGTTGTATATCTATCAGCAAAAGGGATGCTCACTCCCTTGTAGTTCTGTTTCAAAGTCTCAACAACAAGCCACAGAAACACTGCAAATGCTGCTGATTTTTATTTTGCTTTAATTGTTATTATTTTTCATTTTACATTGACAGCTATTCTCTCCCAGGGACACTTACTGCTCAACGTGTCCCATTTCCTTTAACTTACTTTCCTTTAGTGTATTTATTTTTTTTATTCAAAGCCTCTTCTAAATTGGTAATACTGCATACACTATTAGGAACTCATTTCAAACAGTAGTCATTAAAGTTTTCTTTTCCCTAATGGTTGAGTTCTCCCTCGATATAAATTAATATTTTCGAGGCATAAAATATAACTCCTAAAATATAAGACAGTGGGGTCAAATGTTGACAGAAATTTTTGGCTTCAAAATTAGAGGGGGAAAGTATAATTTTACACTGAGAGTTTTATCTAAATATTAAAATGAATTTTACAGAGTCATCAGTAAGTTTACATATTGCTAACCTCACAGTGTTTATTCACAATGTTGTTAATTGGTGTTTTCCCAAAAGTTAGGTATATATCAATCATTTATCAACGGAGTCATATTTTAAAAGGGACCTTATCACTTAAGAACATTATGCCATTCTCTTTTTAAAACAAAAAACACCTCTAGACAGTCTTTCTTTTTTAAAAAAAAAAGGCTATGTACTAAAAAAAAAAAAAAAAAAAAAAAAACAGATTAACCAAAAAAAGGGGCACCTGGGTGGCTCAGATGATTAAGTGTTCAACTTCTGCTTGGGTCATGATCTCATAGTTCACAAGTTCGAGCCCTGTGTCAGGCTCTGTGCTGACAGCTTTGAGACTGGAGCCTGCTTCAGATTCTGTGTCTCCCTCTCTCTCTGCCCCTCCCTGACTCATGCTCTATCTGTGTCCCTCCCTCCCTCTCTCAAAAATGGGTAAACATTAAAAAAAAATTAAGGGTACTTGGGTGGTTTAGTCAGTTAAGCATCAGACTTCAGCTCAGGTCATGATCTTACAGATTGTAGGTTTGAGCCCCACATGGGGCTCTGACAGCTTGGAGCCTGGAGCCTGCTTCTGATTCTCTGTCTCCCTCTCTCTATGCCCCTCCCCCATTTACACTCAGTTTGTCTCTCAAAAATAAAGAGTAAACATTAAAAAATAAATAAATAAATAAATAAAATTTACAATAGGTTTTGTATATTGTTAAGGATATTTGTATTCTTTATACATTTGCTCAAAACAGGGCACAATAATCTCATCTTAACTATAATTACGTGTAGTATTGCTGTGACATTCAAGAAAAACTTATTGGTAAACATAGAGGATAGTAACACTGAATTGATTTATAAGTCAC
Source organism: Mungos mungo (assembly GCA_004023785.1). Taxonomy (NCBI): domain Eukaryota; kingdom Metazoa; phylum Chordata; class Mammalia; order Carnivora; family Herpestidae; genus Mungos; species Mungos mungo. The sequence continues at coordinate 3,886 of PISW01010577.1, read as the reverse complement.
TGTAATAACAAACTTGCAAAAAGCAGTCTGTGCAATTTCCAGACCTCTGTTTCATAGCTCTAGAATGAAGTGAGGGCGAAAAGAAAGAGAAGGAAAAAAAGAAAAAGAAAATTGAACTATTGTTAGCTTAACCGTAACCCAAGCAAAATTGCACCTGCCATTACACATATCAAATATATTTTTTACCTAAATGCTTCATTTTAGGAAGGGGTAATTATCATTTTTGTTATTGTTGTTATTGTTGCTATTTTGGTTTGTGTGTTCACAGAGTTGATCAGTCAATTCTTAGGCAAAGTGCACTTCTATTTATATCAAAATAAGCGAAAATGTTGTTCTCTCTTGGAATATCCTTTTCTCTTATTTCTGAGTTTTATTTGGGGTCCTGTACTTTCTCAGGAACTCAGAGCCCTAATAAGTTCAACCCCACCTCTTATAGACATTAGTTTCATTCAATACCTTAGATGTTTTTCTTGGTTTGTTTGTTTCAATTGGCATGTATCTAGTTTTCTTTAAATTACTCTTAATTTGCTAGGACCAGATAAACTCATTTACTTTATGAAAATACAGCTCCTTGACAATAATGCTGCCCTTGTCAGCATTCAGGAATTCAGAGAAATTGGTATTTTCTTCTTCCACATGGAAGGCTAGAGCTGACTGGTGTTGAATATTTTCCTTACTCCATGTCACTTACTCTTTGATAATCTCTCTTCAGGTTAGCCTTTGATGAACTGGTTTCTCCCGGAAGCAGACCATGTTAAAAAGAACAGTATGCTATGTTGTGTTTCCAAATAGTACCTTTAATCCTGTCCTAGCAGGATGTACAAGGGGATATATTTCTTTTTAATATTTACTGTGAGAACATGATCGGATGCAGGAGGTAAATCTCACAAAATTGTGCAGGACCCCTTGTATGACTTTTTTCCCATGGAATTTTTAACTCAAGAGTTTTCTACACTGAGCCTTTTGCAATCACAGTGCAAGCTTTCCTACCCTAGTACTTAAGTCTCTGCTCCAGTAAGCCATGACTCCCTATATTCACCTGTTTGTCTCCCCAGCCTTAGAGTAATGAGTTGCCCTGTTTTCTTACTTCTTTTATGGGTCTAAAAGGAGTTATTGATTTTCCAGTCTGTTCATCATCTTGTTTATTATTAAGAATGGAGTGATGACTTCCTAGCTCCTTACATGCAAAAACAAATGTCCAGTTGTATTTACCTCTGAAATCTAGGATGATATTAATTAACTTAATCAACTTATAGCAGAATATTTGGGGTATTATTATTTGCAACTATTTCAGATTTATAGTGTATTTTGCAAATCCTTTGCTGTGTATATATGCCTACATAATAAGAATCTGACAAAGTTCCTACAATTTATCTAGCTTTTTCATTAGGCTGTTTCACTGTATCTTTAATTATTTCAACTCATTATTGTTCATCATAAGACAAAATGCTCTTGAGTAATATCTAACAAATAGGTACATCCATGTATATATTACATTACTTGCTTTCTGAAATTTTACTATTTATATTTATTTTTAAAACTAAAAGAAAATTGCACTCAAACTTGCTTTAGATTTACATTTCTAGATGTTTTCTGGACTGACTTTTATAACAATAATCTTTAAAAAAATATCATTGAGTTAGAAAGCAGATGAAATTACCTTATGATTTATACGATGTTTTCTGGGTCATCTATACCTTAGAGAGGTGTTTGTGTTTTCATCACAGGCCTTGTTATTTTGGATTTCCAAGGTAGTGGTAAAACTGAAAGAAGGAATTCAGTTGAGTGCTCATGTTTAATCTTGGAAAGGTAGCATATTTTTAACAGCACTTCAAGGTTGTCATTTTAGTCATTTATCTTACTAATAAAATAATCATCTAAAACATATTTTGAAAAGCTTCGTAACAAACCTTGATTACCATCTAATGTGAGTTAGTTTGATTTAATACAAACATTCTGGGTTTTCCTAAGTATGCCATTATGTGGTACAAAATATATATAGCATAATAGAAATTTATATCTATTATTGTTGCTATTTTGGTTTGTGTGTTCACGGAGGTGAACTGGAAGGAGATCAGCTTTTTGTTCTAGGTGAAATTACGTGCATGACAATACATAAAGCATTGATATTGAGAACAGCCATTTCTTTATTTAAATTGTTCTACCAGGGCTTGTGTTACTTGTTTCTAACTTGTAATAAGATCAGAATAAAATCAGAATTAATGAGTTTTTTAATAGATGATCATAATACAGTAGTAGTTTATATTTGAGTGTAGACATAAGAAAGAACATGGCATTCTATTTAAGTCATTAAAGATAGCAACAATAAAATGATAATTAGTATTTTATTTAAACTCATTTTTCAGGGTGTCTGGGTGGCTCAGGCGGTTAAGTGTCTGGCTTCGACTCAGGTCATGGTCTCACAGTTGGTGGGTTCGAGCCCCTTGTCGGGCTCTGTGCTGACAGCTAGCTCAGAGTCTGGAGCCTGCTTCAAATTCTGTGTCTCCCTCTCTCTCTGGCCCTCCCCCGCCTGCACTGTCTCTCCCTCTGTCTCAAAAATAAGTAAAAAGCATTAAAAAAATTTTTAATAAAAAAAATAAAACTCACTTTTCTAGAAAACACTTACTGAAGACTTCCCGTTTTGGAAAAAGGCCATACACAGGAAATAAAATAACTAGCATTTTTATTTAGCCAAAATGGTGTTATATTGTTCATGCATAAAATTTATTAGCCATGGTCAGAGAAGAATATCTTAGGCCTAATTGAGAGCTAACTTACTTGAACTTTTAAAATGTTTATTTATTTTTGAAAGAGAGAGAAAGAGAGGGAAAGAGAGAGAGAATGAGTGGGGGAGGGAGCAGAGAGAGAGAAGGAGATACAGAATCTGAAGAAGGCTCCAGGCTTTGAGCACAGAACCTAATGCAGAGCTCGAACCCATAAGCTGTGAGATCATGACCTGAGCTGAAGTTGGATGCTCAACTGACTGAACCACGCAGGTGCCTAAATTGCTTTAATATTTAATTATAATATACTTTCTATCCAATTGTCCGTCTCAAAGTAGATTTCAAATGTTGTAATTAACCAAATGAATGATATAGAGTAACATTTAAAAAGACACACCCAATATTTTCAGGGGAATATAACATAAAAGAGAGTTCAGAGTGATATAGTTACAGCCTGATATTTAAGTAGCCTGACTACTCCATAATTCATATGAAAAAGAATGGCAATTTTAGATTAAGTCATCTTTAATGTGAAGAAATTAAATGGTTTCTAAAAAAATAAGTTTAATATTAAGCCGCAGCATCGCTATGGTGTGTCTACTCAGGAAGATAAAGAATGAAAATCCATATTGTAAAGCAGTGCTGCTGGCTCAGTAGGTCTGGGCTAAGACCTGAGTTTCTGCTTTCTAATAATCACAGACTTGGTACCAATGATTCTGTCATGGACCACACTTTGGGTCCATGATCCCTTGCTGAGGATTTTATTCTGCAGGTCATGATTTAAGAGTATTATTGGCAAACTAAATTATACCTGAAAATATATTATTTCAGGACAAAAAAAAAAAAGAACAACTGAGGAATGATGATACTTGGACAGAAGTACATAATAAGAGATGGGAGAATGATGTGGCAGCTTTCTTGATGTTTAGAAGTAATACTTTTGGGCAAGGGAAATGAAATCAACACTGAACCCTTGGGACTTCATCAAGATAAAAAGCTTCTGCAAGGCAAAGGAAACAATCAAGAAAACTAATAGGCAACCGACAGAATGGGAAAAGATAGTTGCAAATGACATATCAGATAAAGGGCTAATATCGAAAATGTACAAGGAACTCACCAAACTTCACACTCACAAAACAAATAATCCAGTGAAGAAGTGGGCA